>PVIR01001870.1:0-112603 GCA_004026965.1 Petromus typicus | reverse complement strand
TCATTTTCTCATACCAGAGAAAAGATGCGATATGTATCTATCTGTGACCTATTTATTTCACTTATGAGGATATCCTCAAGGTATGTCCATTTAAGTAGAAATGATTCAAACTTATCGTTTTTTATGGCAGAGTAGTACTCCATTCTGTAGAAGAACCACAGCTTTTTTATCCAGTCTCCAGTTGATGGACACTTGGGTTAGTTAGTACTATTATTCAATCATTTATTTGTTCAAAATTTTTTTATTGAAGACCTATTATGTATCAGACATAAATGCCAGTGTGAGAGATACAGTACTGAAAGAAACAATAAAATACAATGTGTGTGTAGAGCTCTGGAAACTCGGGTGGAGTCAGACAGTATGTGGAGTAAAGTGATAAAACATTCTTGGGAAGCGTAAATGCAATGGCTATAACACAGCAAAATTACATGTTAGAAAATAACTGGGGCTGTCATAAGTCTGTTGATCAGGGAAGGTCATCTAATGAGCCAAGGTCTCGAGGCCACCATGAAGGGATGTGGGGGAGGTGACTACAAAAGAGAGATCCTGTCAAAGACAAACATCTAGAGGTCCAGGACTGAGGCGCATGACTAGCTTGGACTTTACAGGCCTGGAAGAAGATCCTTAAGCCTGCATTATCAAGGAAAAGGAAGGAAAGCCTGCAGGGATATAAAACGGCCGGATAGGACTGTTTGCTCACAGATAGTGGCTGTGATAAAAACTGTATTTCCAGTATGATGAGAATGCATTTCAGAGTATAGTGTCTCTTTTTCCTCCCTTTTAAAAAACAGTCTTCTGGTCCTGTAGCTCTCCCAGGAGCCCTTCAGCCTATGCTCTTTTCTTTTCTTTTTGAGATAGGGTCTCGCTTTTTTGTAGTTCAGGCTGCCCCTGTGCTCAGCCTCAGAGTCATAGCAATCCTCCTGCCTCTGCCCCCCAAGAGCTGGGATTACAGGCGTGAGCTACCACACTGAGCACTGTGGTATGTGGTACTGATTGCTGGTGGGAGTGAGTCACCACACCCAACATGGTTGTATGTGGTTACTGGGGATTGAACCCTGGCCCTTGTGTTTTCAAGGCAGGCACTAAAACACTGAGCTAAATCTCTGGCCCCCTATGCTCTTTTCTTATCTTTTCTTATGAAATTTACCTTCCACCTACTTTCCTCTCATGCAGATATGTGCCAAGTGATGTGTAAACCAGTTGGATAAACCAAAAATGTATTAGAGTTTTCATGGTCAGTGTGACATAAAACGATATCCTACTAAAATGGTATTTCTTGTTTAAAACAGCTGGTATTCTCTAGACTTCCAGGAGTACTTTAGAAAGTCTCCCAACTAAAAAAAAAAAACTTAAGCAGCTGGTTTTCATTCTATCTTTCTACAAAGCAATGCCCTTGATTTTGTTAACTCTTCAGGAAACTAGCTTGTAGTCAGTAAGGATTAGTATCACCTGGGTTTTTCCTTTTGTTCTGGTGTATGTGTGTGTTTCTGTACACACATGTCGAAGGGTTGAGGAGGCAAGTTCTAGGCAAGGGTTCCAACACTCAGCTACAATCTGAGACTCTCACCTTCAGTTTCACAATCACTAATGCATTAACCTCTCTTGTGTGCCAAGCACTGTACTCAGCTCTGTCTATACCTAATGGCACTTGATTCTCACTATCAACCCTATAAATGCCCAACTGATACAGAGAGAATTTGAAGCTAAGGGATTTGTCTGCCTTACTCTATATAGTGGACCTGAAAGGCAAACAAGGTCTAGAAATGTAAAAGCAGTCAATAGCCATCTGCTCAGTAAATGCATAATTGGTAAAAATTAATTAATTAGTTTATTAATTAGAATGACCGTTCAAACCAGAGGTTAGTAGGTGGCACAGTGATTGAAGCCGGTCCTTACTAACTTTGAAGCCTTCCCTACTATATATACCAGTGCTTTCTTCATTTATTATGTAGTGGGTCATGATTTCTTGGGTAATTTATGCAAAGAGAATAAGAACATACTCATTCAGCCCATGAGAGGACACAGCCATCAATTTTTTTTTTTTTCTGGTTCTGAGTAGTAATTTTCTGAGCTTCCTGGGGAGAAATTAAGCTGATTAGATAACAAAATTCTGATAATAATGTGATTTTGATAAGACCGGAAAAAAAAAAAAAAGACATGTCTGTAAGAGACACACACACTCAGGCACACATATTTTCACACTAAAGGGGAAAATGCTACATGGAGCTCAGGGGAATATGCATCTTGCCCGCAGTCAGTCAGTGTTTGTATCCAGGCAGGCTTGTTTTGGGGTAGTGTTCAATATCATACCAGCTACAGACAAAATACCCCTGTGGTGTCTCAGGATGTGATAAGAGTTATCTTCAAGGAATACAGTTTTGTTCTTTGATTTTAGCAAGATCTACACATCTCTGTCAGAAGCCGGATGAGTGCCAGAGCCTTTAAAACAGAAACAAACAAGAGCGTGGTTCCGATTCATCTGTTGTAGAAATCACACAGAACTCGCGGATGGGTGCTCCCCTGCGAAGATGGCACTTCCACTTGCATTATAAACCTGAGCTTCAGTAGAAAGTCGAGGTCTTCCCCACAATGGCTCTGGCAAAGGACTTACTGTGTAGGTTGTTGTGTGGAAAGAAAATATTCCTCCATAAAATACACGTGGGAAATAAAGCAAATGATCTGACCTCTTAGCAGTACGCAAAAAGCATTGTTAAGGAGGGTAATATTAAAAAAAAAATGGCAACCACCATTCGTGTAACTTTTCCATGACCCACATTGATCTGGCCACAGGAAATCCTATCAATCCAGAGAATATGTGTGTTGAGTGGAATCTCTTTTGGGAAATACTGACTTAGAAACTTTAGTTTGTTTAGTGTAGATAAAAAGTACAATTCTTGTGTGTTGACATAGCACTCCTAACCTCAAGTGACCTGTAGGATGATTTGTTAGATTTTAAAGGAGAAACATCTTTAGGGCAAAGAGCACGGTTTTCACACATGGCACAGTTACTCCAGGCTCTCTAAGATACAGGCAGGGAAAAATAGCAGGCAAGAAGCCAGGCTCTAAGTTCTGATCACCAACACCTAATACCTCCATGGCTGTGGACCCCTCTGCAGTCCTTTGAACCCAATTTATAAGTAGTACTTAGATCAATGGAAATTATGAAGGTAATGTCAACAGAGTGCTTTGCATTGTGCCAAGCAGATATCAAGAGTTCATTCAGAGAGACAAAGGTGTTAGCTTATTTTTGCAGTCCTTTCCTCAGGCCTGCACAGAACCTCCCAAGCTGCCTCGCGGGGCTCTCTTCTTGTCAGCGTAGGCATTCCTAAGAAGGCCAAGCAGGCACTAACTATCTCATATATAGATCTCATTAAAGCAATCCAGTTGTAGAGGTACAGAATTCAACAATAGTTCTTACAAAGTTACCCACGTTCTTTAGCTAGCTATAATTTGCTGCTCTGTGGCACTCTGAAAGCTATTCACACAAAACCACTGATACCAACTAACCCTAACATTAGAAAACCAACTTTCTGTAAGTATATGACCATCATTTATGTTGTCACTGATGCTATGTGAGGATGTTCCCTTTACAAAGGAAAGTGGGTCTCATGAAAAAAATCTCCCAAGGAAATTTGTAGTATGTCATAATAGATTAATGTTTACCATAAATACAGACCAGCAACTGCCAAACAAACAATAGTGTTTGCAGATATACAAGTCATTGGTGGAACTACAAACAACGATTTTAAATTACCCACAAAACCACTTTGCTACTCACACATCTGTAGCAGACATTCGTAAAGGGAAAATAGCATGGCAGGTTTATGAAAAGACTTTGTGCTTAAGTTTATAATGACTTAAGTTGGATTCCTATATGTTAGGTGTATTATTTATTTTCCTGGAAGAACATGACAATAGTTATTAATATTTTAGAGTGAGTATGTATTATTCATCTTGTTATTCCTTTGCTCCAATCCAATCCCATGTTGTTCAGAGGTAAAGTGAAAGTCCTTGAAATGGCTTCAAGAGTCCTTGGTCTTATCTTATCTCACCCCTCCTCACTCTTTCTGGCTGCCACAAATCCTGTCGTGTTTTTTTATTCTTGGTGTGCTCCTGCCTCCAGCTTTTATGGTTCTGTCCCCAGTGCCTCCCATTCTTTCCTTCCAGATACTCACTCAGCAAGACCCCCAGTTCCTCCATGTCGCCACTCACTTGCTACTTGAGCCCTTTGTATAAACACCTGGGGATCTCCCCAGCATTTCCTCCCTGAAACCCCTGCTTTATCATTTTTCATGACACTTTCTGTAATCTAACATAGCCATTCCTGTTCCCAAGAGCCGATTAGTAACTTTCACCAGTTTTGTCAGGTTATTGTTGAAACATTTTAAGTTGAAATGGGCCATGTTGGGAAACTGACATCATGGAAATTGGCAAAATGCAGCCTATCAGAGCTTTTGTTTATTTATTTTGTTTTTGGAGAAGTTGGTTTACCAGAATTCTATAAGCCTCGATATGTCTTTACTTGTTTAAATACTCCTTGTTATCTGTTAATGTCTAAGCTCAAAGAGAGCAGAGGAATTTGTTTATCACTGAGTATCTACTGTTCTGGATAGAGTCTCACACAAAGCAGTTTATTGATTGAATGTAGTGAATGAGTGATTGATGAGAATACAATGGTTTCAGGTCATATGGCCTTTAACACTTTGGATGAATAGATCAACCCTTTCATAATTTACTAATTGAATCATTCAGTAGATATTTGTGAGAACCCCTGCACTAAAAAGAATAAAACTATTCTAAGATTGGAAACACTTTTGGCCAAATAACAAGAAATGGCCCTTACCTTCATGAGCTGATGCTTTGGTAGTGAAGACAATGAAAACTAACACGAATAAACTGATCAGCACTGCAAGTTCACATGCTGCTAACTGTTAGTAAAATACAAAACTCACAGGCAGACAGTCAAGAGAAGAAGCCCATCTTTCATATTAAGAAGTAAGGTAACTTTTTGTGAAAGTTAACATTGGGAGTAAGGCATGAGTGATTTTAAGCCTGCAGAGCTCAGCTGCACAGAAAGGGCGTCCCGAGCAGAGGCCAGAGCCGGGCGTGCTGGGCTGAAGCTGTGTGAACGTGGCCAGCTGAGCAGAGCGAGGCCACTGTCTTGAAACAGATCGGGTCGGCAGTGAGTGGTGGAGGTGAGGTCGCAGAGGCGGCAGGGCCGGAGCACTCAAGGCCTCACAAGTCATGAGAAGCCGTTAGAGAGTGACATGATCTAATTTAAAGTTTACAGAGATCATTCTGGCAACGAAGGACGATCAGAGCCTGGTGAGAGGTTAGGGCGCTGTGGCAGTTCACCAAACATACTGCGGAAATACAATATACTTGCTGAAGTGAGTTGACACTGGGGGTTTGATCATTGTAAAAGTGAATTTAACCACATTTTCCATGGCTATAAAAGTCTTCAGTTTTTAAATACATTGTTTAAGAAGAGGTAGAAAGTTGACTATCTGGCGGTGTTTACTAGTAGGTAATATAACCACGGTATCTAACTTGATAGCCTTTTTCTGTTGAAATGTTATATACAAAAATCCTGGGAAAATATTAGCATGCTAAATAAAGCAAAATGTAGAAAACAGACCTTGCATAATAAAACAAGTTTTCTCTCTAGAATTCATGGATGGCTTAGCATTAAAAAATTATTAATGTAGTTAATTAGACTCCAGAAGTGAGGTTGTAACTCAAAGTATAATTCAAAACTGCCCAAATACTACAAAATAAAGTAATTTGATCAAACCTATTCTTGATTTTAGAAAAGAATAAATCCAGCAAATCTTCAAAGGCATTGTTAATAAAATAAGGAGAACTACTAAAGCATTACAGCAAATGTTATAATAATAAAAATTGGAAATACTTCATTTTAGGACAGTAGGTGTGGCTCAGTGTTGGGTGTGGCTGGAGGCAGGAGGCCCTGGGTTCTGTCCCCAGGATAAATGAAGGAAGGAAGGAAGGAAGAAAGGGAGGGGATGAAGGAGAAAGAAATAGAAGGATGGAGGAGCAGAAGGAAGGAAAGGAGAAAGAAAGAAAAGAAAAGAAATTCATTTTTAAAAACAAGGAGAAATCAGCATTTTACATAAAGTTTCTTATTTCATGTTGTCAAAATAATAGGTGGTGGGAAGGTTGAGATGTTTTATGGAGGTGTACCAGTTCCCTATGGTGAAGCATTATGAGCTACAAATATACACTAATAAAAGTTAATTTTTACAAGAAGTTCCTAATCAGCACCAAAAAGATAAGGAAAGGCAATGTGCATAGGAAATAGAAATAGAGAAAGAGAGATATTCATATTTGTATGATTTTTTTATTTGCAATACTAGGCATTGAACTCTGGCCCTTGTGCTTCCAAAGAATGCATGGTATTAATTGAGCTAAATCCCTGGACCTTGCATGATATTCTAAAGACAAGTGATTAGACCATAACAGAGCGGTACACAAACCAAGTTATGTTCCTGTATACCAATAATAAACCATTTTAAAGGTGTTTATCTCCATAAAGCACAGATAAATAGTGTTGAAGATACAGAGAAAGGAAGTCCTTGTACATGGCAGTGAGCGAAGGAACTGAGAAAGCCATTATTGAAAACAGAATACACAGTCCCCAATAACCTAAATTTCAAATTATCACAAGATCCAGAAATTCCAGTTTCTACATATATAGTTTGAAAAATTGAAAGTAGACTCTCAAGAGAAATCTGCACTCCTGTGTCTTTCACGATATTATCCACAAAGAAGAAGAGAAGCAAATTAAATGTCCAATTGTTTCTATCTTGTATTAGCATCACGTTATTATAACAAACAACCTGAGGCAATCAATTTGCAAAGAGAAAAGATTTAGTTAGCTCAGAGTTTGGAGGTTTAAATCTAAGATCAGGTAGCCTACAGACCTGGAGCTCTAGAGAGGCCATGTCATGGTGGTACCAGTCACTCTCTTGTTACTGGAACAAAATCCCTGACATCCACAAATTAAAAGTTTGCTGTGGCTTATGGTTTCTGAGGATTCTGGCCATGGTCAGCTGGCCACAGGACAGACATGGCCTAGTGAATGTAGAGGAGAGTGGCTCACGGCAGCCAAAGAACAGAGAGAGAAAAAGGAAGAGCTGGAGACAACACACCTGGCCGGGTCACACAGCCAGTGACCCACCACCTGGACGCCATGTTTAGCTGATTGAGGAAGACGGCACAGCATAATCCAGTCACCTCCTGGAGTCCCACCTCTGAACACACAAGAATCTAGGGTGACACTAAATCTAAGTGGCAGTTGTGTGGGGTGCAGCTCATGTTGATAGTGAGCCAGAAAGCGGGGAGCAACTGCAAGAGGCTGAGATCATGTAATCCTCTTTGCAGGAACTGAGTTTGGATGAAGACCTCCCAGAGGTGCATGGCATCTCCCAATCCACTGCCCTGCGACCAAGCCATTAACTGACTTCCTTAAAGGTTACTATCCACATTCAGACCATACCATAGAGTAGCCTTATGGAGAAACTACAGTGTTCACCTTAAAACATAGACATCCCTCTGAATGAACATGAATGCTCATAAAAGAACTACCCAACTTTGTCTTTTATCCTTTGTTTAGTTCAATCCAGCCACCTGCCCAGCTCCTTGCTCTTCTGAAGACTTAGTGGCCAGTTGCCCACCTATCAGATTTGACTGTTTCCTTCTTCTCAAATACTTTTTACTACCAGAAATACTTTGGCCAACTCTCCTGACTATTGTAAGGTTTACGAAATCTTTCCTCAATTGACACTTTATAATGCCACTTGTGCCATTGCTTTTGATGTCATCTTTTTTCCCCCTTTATTCTACACCAGCTTAAAACACATCATATATGTTATTGATTTTGAATTCACTATTTGTCTCTACCACTGGGAGAATATAAGCTCCACTAGGGTAGTCATGTTTTCGTTGTTCATTGATATATTTTGAGCATCAGGAAAACACCTTGAAGTAATGAGTGTTTAATAAGTATTTGTAGAATAAGTGAATGAAGTAACATCAAGATGAAAACAGAAAAGCAACAAGTAGGCAAAAGATAGGAACAGAGAATTCACTGAACAGAACATCCAAAACAACACTAAATACAGGAAAAGCTGTTCAGTGTACTAAGAGTCAGTCTCGTGGAAAACAAAATCAAGAGAATGTTTATTCTCACCTGGATGGCAGAACAACTTAAATCTGGTAGCCTACACTGTTGGTGATGGTTCATACTAGTCAAAGGTGATAGACCTTGTAGTTTGAGTGCAAAACTGAACAAATATTCTGGACTTCATTTTAGAAATACTGACTACATGATCGGTGCCCTCTAATCTCAAGCTCTCAGTTCTAGATACAAGCCCCAGATAAGCTCTGCTACTTGGGCAGGGACATGACATGACGGCAGCACTGTAGTAGTAAGGGTGTGGAAGGAGGAAATTATTCTAAATCTTTCAGTGGGAAAAATATGACCAAATTATGGCTTATTCATTCAATGCCATTTCACATAGCTGTTAAAATTCAACCAGAACACCCCAATTAGTATGTTTGTTTGTTTTTTTTTCTTTTAGTTTTTGGAGACAGAGTCTCACTTGTAATTCAGTAGTTCAGCTGGTCCTGAACTCACGCTTGAACTCAGCAATCCTCCTACCCCTGCCTCCCAAGTTCTGGGATTACAGGTGTAACCGCCATGCCCAGCACTGTCGTACATGAGTTTGATTGCTGGTGAGTGCGAGTCGCCATGCCTGGCTTTGTTGTTTGTGATTACCAGGGATTGAACCTGGGACCTTGTGCTTGCAAGGCAGGTGCCAGAACCACTGAGCTAAATCCCGGGCCCAGTATGAATTTATTTTTTTTTTAAAGATAGCAAAAAAAAAATTCAAGGATATATCCATATATAATTCTGTTTGAATTGTGTAAACACAGAGAAAATAATAATTATATTTTGTATGTGTTTGTATGAAAATGCAAAAAGTGCCTGGAATATCAATACCTACTTCAGGAAGTAATGTTATTTGAGAGAGAATAAGAAAAGATTTGAGCAACAGAGAGTTATCCTGTGATTTACAGGTACTTGTTGAGATACTTCAGAAATGAGTTTGGTAATTATAAGTAATCTCCATTGAAGAAATGGATGAATATTATTTTGCATGATATAATTTCAAATTTTAAAAATTAAATAATTTTAAACTAACATGTTGGCAAATAAGAGTAAAAGAGAGATGGGATGATAGCTTGTGAAACAGGGAGAAAATATAAAATTCTATCTGGAGAGTGAGATCTAAGTGTGTTTGGAATAAGGAAAAAAGTGGTTTTGAACAAGAAACAAACAATATAAGAGGTAAAATAATAAATTAGATGATAGGTAGGAGGTGTCAAAACAAAAGCACACAGGCTGCTGCTGGTTTTGACAAGAGGGTGTCGTTTCTCCTGTAAGAAGACAAAGGAACAAAATAGTGGCTGGAGGCACAACATTATATCTGCAATATAGAAATAAGGGTAAATCTGTGTTGGCTGGTGCCTGCCTATAATCCCAGCTATCAGGGAAGCTGAGGCAGGAGAATCTATAGTTCAAGGCCAGACTGGACAACTTAGTGAGATCATGCTAAAAAAAGGAAAGAAAAGAAAAGGAGAGATAGAGGAAGAAGGAAGGAAGGAAGGAAGGAAGGAAGGAAGGAAGGAAGGAAAGGAAGAAAGAAAGAAAGAAAGAAAGAAAGAAAGAAAGAAAGAAAGAAAGAAAGAAAGAAAGAAAGAAAAAGGAAGGAAGGAAGGAAGAGAGAGAGAGAAAAGCCAAGGAGTGCTGAAGACCATGAGATGTCAAGACTATTCCCTGGAAGGAAGATAATTAACAGTTTTGGTATTTGAGGGACCAAAAATGGCTTGAAACTCCACTAGCTGCTTTATAAACCTCAATTGGTTAGAAACTAGTGAGATTCATACTGGGCCTGATTTTGTACATTTCTCCAAAATGTTTAGTAGGCAGTGAATTTTGAAAGTGGATAAAGTGGCTCATTCAGGATTAAAAAAAAAATCAGCAGAATTATAAAAGCAAAATGAAAAGAGAAGCAGTAAAAACAGTACCAGTAAGAGCGTGCCTGGAATAGCTAAACTTGATGTTAAGACTGCAAAAACAGGCAGATGAAACCTGCAAAATCTCACAGAATAAGGAAATAGTAAAATGGTGAAAACATAAAAGTTGAATTCCTCATGAGTGGAAAAGTGTTTTTGTAGCAAGACTGGAAAAGGATAAGAAGTATGAAAGCAGAAAAACACCAGTCCTCTACAGTTTTGGCACCTGTCATCTTAGAAATTATTCAGTTTAGGATAAAATCAAGAAGTGTCTAGTTCTGGGAAATTGAGTAAAAAAAAATGATCCTTAAAATATGGACCAGTGATGGGAAAGGGAAGTGTTGGTTGATAGAAGCAGTGTAGGCCTGTAGTGCCATCAATCAGGAGGCTGAGGCAGGAGGATCACCAGGAATGAAAGGCCAATCTGGCCTGTATAGTGAGTTTAGGTCAGCCTGAACTATAAAGTAAGACCACATCTTAAAAAAAAAAAAAAAAACAAGAAAAGGAATAACAGAAGGTGATAGAAATGATAGAATGAAAAATTTCCTGGATAATTACAGAATTATTAAAATGAGAAAGTGGTTATTATTTTTAAAACAAAGGTAAAGAATTTTCATTTTATCTAAATTTGTGTGATTTTGCTTAACCTTATGTGATATTATTTGAGAAGTATCTATGTTGATAAAAGGTTGATCTACCTGTTCTTTATTTGAAATTTTCTATGGTATTATTTTGGGTAAATACTCTAATTTATATCCCATTCTGTAACTTAGTGATTTTTCTGGGCTTTGTTTGTTTTGACCTTTTTTTTTTTTTCTTGGCTCTGACAAAAGATACAAAAATAAATCCCTACTATAAAAGTTTTTTGTTATGCACATGTGAAGAAATTTCTCTAGGGCATTTACGTGGAGGAGAAATTGCTGGGCCATAAGTTATATCTACCTTCAAGTTGAATATGCAGTGCTCAGGAAGATATATATATTTTATATATATATATATATATATATTTTATATATATATATTTTATATATATATATTTTAATTCTGGTTAGGTAGAAAAATAACAGTGTGGCAACAATGGTTACTCCAAAGTAAGGAGAGTTAAATGTATATTCTTTTCTTCAGTGTGTTAGAAATATTTCATAACAAAATGATAAAAATGTGCTGTGGAATGCTGCAATACAAGGAATGAACATTCACACGTGCAGCTTTCCCAGAAATTGTTTAGGAGTTCTGAGGGTTCTAAAATTGAAATCTGAATGCACTTAAGAAACCCCGAGTGACGGGGGAGAAACATACTGACGTGAAGAATCCCGGGACTGAGCTCCCGCTGTAAGACTGAAGTAAAAATAAAGTACACAAGAGCTCTGCACTCTGTGTGATAAAGTCAACTTCCGCCGTACTGTATGTAAACTGGCTGGGACTTCCCTGTGTGAGTCCTGGTAGGAACCAAGTAGTCAACAGACAGTAGATGGAGGAAGCCACATTTTTGACTCTCAAAGTATGAGTTCATACATAATCAAAACGTGAGATCCAGAGTGATTTACACAGAGATGGAATGGAGTTAGAGAATCACAGTGGACTCACATGTAGTTTAAAATCATTAGAAATAATTACGTATTGAGAAATGTACCAGTGTGGGCAGCTAGTTAGAACGTTCAACCATAATAAATATTTCTCTCTCGGACCCAGAGTCAACAGCCTCTCAGTAGTGCTGGCCAGACCACGTCGCTAGATCTTAGTTTCAGTACTCTCTTTCAAGGCAGGGAACTGTGGATGCTTGGAAGAAGGCCCACGCCTAGGACTAGGGAAACAACGTACAAGATGAGGCTAGGGCATTTTTAATGCCAAGAAATAAAGCTCGTCATGAAACAAGTCAACGATGATTGGCTCTCTTAAAGGGAAGTACTAAGGGCCAGGGAGTTAGCTCAGTGGTTCCGGCGCCTGACTGGCAAGCGCAAGGGCCCAGGTTCGATTCCCCGGTAACCACATAACAATACTGGGTGTGGAGACTCACATCCAGCAGCAACCAGTACCACATACCACAGTGCCGGGCGTGGTGGTTCATGCCTGTAATCCCAGCACTCGGGAGGCAGAGGCAGGAGGATTGTGATGTGAGTTTGAGGCTGAGCTCAGGGCCAGCCTGAACCACAAAGCGAGACCCTGTCTCAAAAAACATTAAAAAAAAAAAAAAAAGGAAGTACTAAACAAATAAAAGCAGATCAAATATCCAAATGGCCTTATTTGAAACAATGTCAACAAGAAAATAAAAACATGCATAAATTCTGTTGTCACTAGAAATTTACATGTCCTTAACTTGGGAGCGAGAGGGATAAATTATCAAGTTGATCAATAAGTGGAAAAGAAAAGACATGCTTTCCATGCAGGAGAATTTTGTAGGACTTATGTAGATATTCCACCCTCACGGAGTTGGAACATTCTTCCTTCCTTCCTTCAGTGTAGACTTCATATAGTGACTTGCTTATCAAGAATATAGTATGACCAAAAATAATTTTATCATAGTTGGATAAAACCTACTTCAGGCGGGTTATCAAATTCCATGTCATTAACCATGGGCCACCATTGATACAACACCTTATGGTTCCTCTGCAAAATGTACAAATCTGTCTACTTCTAAGGAAATCCCAAAGATGGTTTTCAAAATGATTGACCAGGACTCCTCAAAATGGTCAAAATCATCAAAAACAAGGACAGTCTGTGAGACCGTCACAGTCCTGAAGAGATATGATTTCCTGGTTTACATATTGAAACAGAAATCAAATCAGGTTAAAAATTAAGGCAACCTGAATAATGCACATATATTAGTTAATAGCAACTTGTCCATTTTGGCTTATGCTTTTAACAAATGGGCCATATTGATGCAGTATGGATATTCTGAACCAGTCTATCTTAATAAATTTCTAGTAAATCTAAAACAGATGTAAAAAATATAACATTTCTTTGATAAATTATTTTGGGGCCAAGGATTTAGCTCAGTGGTGCCAGCACCTGCGTTGCAAGCACAAAGGCTTGGGTTCGATCCCTGGTAACCACACACAACAATGCCAGGCATGGAGATTCACATCCACCAGCAATCAGAACCACATACCACAGTGTTGGGTGTGTGGCTCACACCTATAATCCCAGCACTGGAGAGGCAGAGACAGGAGGATTGCTGTGAGTTCAAGACTGAGTTCAGGCCCAGACTGAACTACAAAGCCAGACCCTGTCTCAAAAAAACTAAAAAAAATAAAATTAAATAAATAAATAAATAATAATTTAAACACCGAAATGGCTGATTCTGAGACTTTACAGAGCAAGTGTATCAAACAAGATCATATCACATAGACAGTTGTTTCTGATTTTCATATGGCATAAACCCAGTTAAATCTTCATACACGTGAAGTTACTGGTGTCAAAGATACATCTGTGAAAAGTTCTCTGAGAAAATTGTACATAATCACAGGCATATAGGAAAGCTCAACCTTTATACACCACTTGCAACACTAAGTATGAATGTCTGTTTAATCCTGGATAAATAACACCTCATTTTACACTGAAAGGCTGAATTTTAAAAGTATTTCATTTACCCCCATATCCATTTCAAGTTGGTTTTAAATACAGTTTATTGATCTCCCACTCTATTCCAGGGAAGTTTCACGCACATTCCTTTACATTATCTTTATTATCCCTTGCATCTGGCTGCAAGTAATAGGAAACTCAATTAAATGGGGCTTAAGCAACAAGAAGCAGCTATTATCTCCTTCCCAGAGGGAAGATGGTTGTAGGAGTAATCTACCTGCTTATTAGTGTCAAGGTTCTGATATTTTCAGCAAGACTTGGCCTTCGTTCATACAAGATGACTATGGAAATCCTAGAAATGTAGAAAAGAAAGAAGGAAAAAAAATCCACGTCAACAGCTCACTTCTCTATTTAAAATGAAAGAAAACTCTCCTGGAAACATAACACCTGGGTTGACTTTGCTACCTAATTTATGCCCAGGAATGAATAGGACAATCAGATGTAATGAGTAATAATTCGGCTATAGGAAAGAGGTATAATGTAATTAGGCAAATTAACATTTCCCTTCACCTCTGTTCTCCTTTTTTATTTTATTTATTTATTTATTTTTGATACAAGGTCTCACATTTTTTTTTTTTTTTAAGTTCAGACTGGCCCTGAGCTCAGCCTTAAACTCAGAGCAATCCTCCTGCCTCTGTCTCCTGAGTGCCGGGATGACAGGCATGAGCCACCACACCCGGCGCTGTGGTATGTGGTTCTGATTGCTGTTCTCCTTTTGAAACTGGAGAAGGTCTAGCCTTCCTGAAAATGTGGATAGTTTGCGAGATGATGAGGAAGATATGGAAATAAAAAGTGAAGAATGACTGATGGGTGACCGACCAACAGTGTCATCTTCTGTGGCCAGTGGTCCTCACAATCCATTCTCAAGCCCATTTAATCAGAATCTCTAGGCCTAAGAAACTCCGAGACCACCACTCACATGGGCAACAACGCACCAGGGTGTGCACAGAATCTGTAGCCATGAGCACAATATTTTGGATTCTATGTAATTTTTCAACCTAGCTATGTGGTATGGAATGACAACACTTTAAAATTATGGACAGTCCTACAGGGGGAAGGGTGGGAGTTAAGGCATTTTTATGGAACAAGAAGACCTGATCAGAGGAATTAGGAAAAGTCTTGTTTGGGTTGAATGCTGAATGTCGAGTGCTCTTGTGTGAACCGGATCCCTTTTACAGTAGTAGTATCTGAACTATGTTTTCCATTTTGCATGAATGTGACCTGCGATTCACAGTGGTATCATCACAGCTCCTGGAAGTAGGAGGAACCAGGGCCATGGTGGTAAGGAAGGTTCCAGAAGCCCCTCTGTGAACAGACAATGCCTGGGAATCTGCATGAGGTGGTTTCAGTGAGCTGGCAACACTGAGCACCCCGCTGCATGAAACATCCCTCTCCATGACCCTGGTCCAGGTGCCCAGCACACCCTCAGAACTTCCTCTTATTTGGCTGGTCTTTGGTTTTGGTTGTTGTTTGTTTGTTTTGTTTCTTAAAGTGACAATATCAGAAAGTAAAATTCAGCTTATTTTACTCACAAGAAACTTTTTCTCTTCAGGACAATATGTTCTCTTCCCAAGAAAGAATAGAGAGGTCACAACTTGAATGAGCGGGGCTAGCAAAGGATCATGTCACCCACTTCCAGGCAGAGGGAGGAGGGAGGTGTGGTTACCACGGGCAGGATCAAGGAGCTGGCTAAGTTTGGTTTTAACAGTGGTTAGCTTACATGCCATCTGTGGGCTCTGAGCTGTCTATTGCCTGACTTGCAGTGATCCCACTGTGGACTGTGGTCCAGAGTGTCAGATCCTAGTGATGATGAGATATTTGCATGCGTTGACTTCATCGGCTGCTCAAGGAAGGAGATTGACCAACTTCTTTTTAGGGCCTCACAACTGAGTCAAGGCATCACTATGGGAAATAATGAAACAAAACACTACCCAGATCCAAAGAAGTGATGTACATGTTCCACGCACTGCTGAAAGGGAGGATATTCTCAGTTACCACCACTAATGTTTGTTTTAGATGACTGAAGAAACACATCACCCAAACTAAAAATAGTTAAGTTCAGAGAAAGAATATTTTTATCATTTTGCATATTAAAAGAAACAAATTAGTTACAGCATACCAATTAAAGCATCTCTGTTTTAAAGAGATCTGAGGCAAGATTTATCTGGAAGATAGGTAGCCAACTACCTTCCACTAATGCAATTAATGTCTGGGGTAGTGCTGTTCACACATTTGAGGCACTTTTACCTATCAGCAGCATTTTACTTGAAAATCATTCAGTCCCAGTTTGCTATTGGTCATGTCAAAGCACCTTTCATGTACAGAGTCGGAGAGGAAAAAGAATGAATCTGTGCACCCTGAGGCAATTCTTCCGGTGTCTAAAAGGGCCACTGATGTCCAGTGATACAACCAAGCACTGAGCTCTTTCATTCTTAGATTCACCAATAAAAGTGGTGCTTTCATGAACTGGGAAAAGACCAGTTAGTTAAATCCTGTGGTTAAGTGTATGACTCTTCTTCTGTCCAAATGTCTGTTATTGACATCATTTCTAAAATGAATAAAACATCACTAAGATCAATATCTAGGGTATGTTCCAACCAAAATGTAACAATAATCTATCCATAGCAGCCTTTATTTGATCAAACACTGTATGGTTACTCAGTCTATTTAACAAAAAAGCAATAACATTTCACTGAAAATTGAATTAAGAGTTTTAAATGCAAGGCAATAATCTTTGTAAAAGTATTTTGGCAGGAATCACTCATTCCAATAGGGATGTCTTTATCTAATGATATACAGCTCTTATAAGGCATTTTCATCTTCCAAGTCTTTTACTAATATCAATTAATTAACTTTCATTTTGTTGTAAATATAAGTTAAGGAGGGAAGCGAAGTTTCTTCCAGATAGGATGGGAAGCCAATGTTAAATTTTAAATTATGCTGAAGATTTTGGCTTTAGCCCTTAACCCTGATTAGGAAGTAAAAAATACCTATCTTGTTATTGTCAAATGTTAGGAACCCATGTCATCAATGAAGGGGGGGAGAACCAAATGTGAAAAGATAATTTCAATTTTTAAGGATTCTTCTATGTATCCCCCCCAAAAAATGTAGAAATTAATGGGGGGAGAAGGAAAGTGATACTTTTCCTCTTTCATTATTGATAAAACAAAGCATTTTGCTCCTGATAATGTTAGGCTTTGATCCCTACAAAATGAAGTATGGTAGTTTTCAAATTATCTTTAAAATAACAGAGTATTTTTTCACACAAATGTTGGTGAGAAAATACTGAAAAGAATCAGATGGGCAAACTATTTGTTATGGCTCTAGGAAGTCTGCATAACCATGTAAGAGAATGAATTCTTTTCAAATACACTTACACTCAAGTTATCTTTATATACCTGAGACTAACAAAAAAATTATTACAAGTTTGAATAATGCATACATTCTTTTGTCACGGATTGCATTCTTTAAATAAATAATAAATACCTCACAGTGCTAGCCTTCAAAAGGAGCCACATGAAGATTTCAAACTATGGTTAACAGAGACAAATGCATCCCCTTTATGGAAGTGACTCATATAGAGGTTTCACTTTATACATGCTAAAAAAATGCCCATTTTCCCAAGTCATAGCTGTAAATCAAAGCAGTGTTGATGCAAAAAAAAATCTCTGTTGTGTGGAAATATCTTCAACTTGAAATTGCTTTTCAGAGGCCAGGAAACTGTGACTCCAACCTCTACTCTGGCCACACCCATCCCCGACCCCGACCCTGTTTTATTCATAAAGTTTTATTATAACAGCTCAATGTTCATAAACTTTGCTCAGAGTCACATTTACAGTTTAGGAAAAAGAAACTTAGATCCAAAAGAAGATATGTAATTATCTTACCATCAGTTTCTGTAAGCATCAAGATGAGTAGAATTGTTAGAGATCAGGGATACTTTATAATGATGATATACTGAATTAACTAGGGAGATATCACAATTCAAAATTTGCATGAAATAAAAAGTTTTCTTTAAAACTATAAATTAGAGCATACAGAACAGCCATACCAAAAAAATTGAATCATCAGATTTTTTGAACCTATTTCTAAGAATAGATAAGGTAAAAACCTAGAAGAGAATAAAAAATAAATTTAAATAATGTGTTGCACAAACGATCTGAAAGAACTATGTATCATATACTACTTCCAGGAAGACCATGAAATGCATATTCAGTGAGCATCTCACATTTACAAAGGGAGCATTTGCCAGGTCATCAAGCAGGTCTTAACAGAGAACAGAAATCATACAGAATGTGTTCTTTGAGAAAATTAGCTGTGAGATAGCACTCACTAAGGGTGCAGAGGAGTGGTAAACACTTATCTACTGCACATAAGCAGGATGCTCTAAGTTTCATACACAAAGTATAACCAGATACTATTTGTGTAGGCTGATGTCTTCATCTGTTTTGAGCTGGTAAAATGGAATACCACCAGTCTGATAATTATAAATGAGAACCATATTTGGCTCATATTTCTGGCAGCTGGACTGTCTGAGACAGAAGAACTGTGTCTGGTTGGAAGGGTCAGAATGAAAAAGACAGGGAAAAGAGAGAGAGAGAATAGGGATGCATTGCTCATTTTCCTACAAGAATTACATTCATTCTTTTGGAAGAACAGACCCAGTACTCAGTCACACAGTCACTCCATCACCCAAACTATAGCACCATCACCTCTTATGAAACACCAATTAATATTGTTGCATTTGGATTAAATTTCAAACCCATACACTTAACACATTCAAATTTAATCAGACGAAAATGTAGAACTACTCTTCTAAAGGATCCATTGAATGAGTGAAAGAAATCAGCAAAAGAATTAAAATATTTTGAATTGAATAATAAAAAATACTACCTTAAAAGTATGGACAGCAGCAAAATCCACTGTTGAATGTTAACTTATACCACTAAGTAAATTTATTAGAAAAGCATGCCAAATATTGCTTTTTCCAGCATGTATGGAATAACTACAAGTTGAATATCAAATGCAAGAAGGGAAACAAGGCTATAAGAACACATGAATTGGAAAATAAACATAGACATGAACATTAACAATGCCAAAAGCTGTATCTTTAGAAAAATTCATAAGATTAATAAATTTCTGTTGAGATTAATCAGACAAAAGGGACAAATGCATAATGTCAGGACTGGAAAAATCATCTCTACCACACATCTATAGCTTTTAAAAGATAATTGAAGATTATCACAACTTATGCCAATGAATATAAGTGATTAGATGAGACAAATCTACAAAAGAATTACTAGAAAATAGAGAATCAAAGCCTATCTACAATGACTAAAAATGTTCAATCATCTACTAGAGCCTTCTTAAAAATAAAATGCCATGCCTACAAAACTGTAGCAAATATTTCAGGGATAAATCATGGCACTCCAACATACACTCTTTCAGAGCCTAGAAAAAGGACACTCCTCCACGCGTGTCTCACATACAGTGTAAACCTCTATACTGAGAAGCTGAAGAGGTCATTATAGAAGAGGAGCTTAATGGCCACTCTTACCCATGAACAGAGATGAAAATTATCTTAAAGAATTATTAGAAAACCAAATACAGTGATTTTAAAAGTGCAATAGAACATGAATAGGCTTAAGTCATAAGAACAGTGTTTATTTAATATTTGAAAATGAATGTGCAACTTAATAACAGAAAAGAAAAATAGGATCATGTAAATATAAAAATGAAAGTGGAATGTCTTTTACTGATGCAAAGCTTAGTGCATCAAGAAAAAATATTTTCTGACTTTATAAAGGTTATTAAGATAGCAAATAAGGGCCGGGGAGTTAGCTCAGTGGTTCCAGCGCCTGTCTTGCAAGCGCAAGGTCCCGGGTTCGATTCCCCGGTAACCACATAACAATACTGGGTGCAGCAACCAGTACCACATACCACAGTGCCAGGCGTAGTGGCTCACGCCTGTAATCCCAGCACTCGAGAGGCAGAGGCAGGAGGATTGTGATGTGAGTTTGAGGCTGAGCTCAGGGCCAGCCTGAACCACAAAAGCGAGACCCTGTCTCAAAAAAAGATAACAAATAATACATAAGTAAAATAATACAGATCACATGTTATTTCAAATGAGATCGGGAACGTTCAGGGTGGTATGGCCGTAGACAATCACATGTTATTTCATATAAATAATGCAAACTTGGCCTTAGACTGAATAAAAGTGTACCTGATAATATAAAAATTATGAAAAAAATTAGCAATGAGATAGCATCACACTTTTGCCTTAACAGTTGTAGCCAACATACTAAAGTGACAAAAAATAAAAGATTTGAATGAGTAGAAATAAAGAGGTAAAACTGTTTATAAACGTTAGACTTTAAAAGTAAAAAAAACATACATTAAGATGTTGAGATGAATAATGTTGATATATAAATTCAAGTACATAGTTTAAAGAAATTGTTGAAAAATGAATATTGTAAAAACATCACTTATGGAGGCCTGAGAAAGACAAATGATGTAAGAAGGTATCTAGTGAACAATGTATATCTCTCTGCAAGTGAAACTACAGAATATCACCAAGTGGAGACAAACATGACCTCAATAGACTGAGCAGAGGTTTTGTCTCCTTGTTTTAATTTTCTTTTTCTTGGCATAGTTCAACAGGTTATTCCCCTCTTCTCTACTCCTCAAGTTCTTCTATCCCATTTTTTATTCTTGTTGATATTATATGCCAACTCATGCTGTCTACATTAATCGTGGTTTTCAGGTTCCTGTATGTGGCATATCTTTATTCTGATTTCATCCCTCACCCTTGTTCCCTCAGACCACTTCCCTATGGCAAGAGATTCAGGTCCTTGTTTTTGTTTGTTTGTTTCTATCATCCTTCATCATTTTCTTCATACTTTAGCTCACTTAAATGAGAGATAACCTATGGTGTTTAATCTTATATGTCTGGTTTATTCCACTCAACATTGGATTTTTCAGAAGCATCAATTTTCCCGCAAATGTATTAAATTTGTCTTTTTCATGGCTGAGTAGTATTCCATTATATGTAGGTATTGCATTTTTAATCCAGTCATCTCTTGGTGGGCATACCGGCTGCTTATGTAATTCAGTTATTGCAAACAATGATGCCATGAACATTGATAAGCATGTGTTTCTGTAGTATGGTGACTTAAGCTCTTGGGGAAGATGTCTAGCACGGTGAGAGGTAAGTCATGAAATTTCTAATTTCAGTTCTTTGAAAAGTCTCTGTAATGATTTCCCTGCTAGTTGTACTCGTTTGCATTTCCACCCACAGTGAAGGAGGGCTCCTTTTCACCACAGCATGACTAGCAATTATTATTGTTTCATTTCTTAATGACTGCCATTCTGTCTGAAGTAAGATGGAATTATAGCACCATTTCGATTTCCATTTCTCCAGTGGCCTGAGATGTTGAACAGTTTTTCATTTATCTGTTTACCATTTGTATTTCTACCTCTCTGAAGTCAGTGTCTATGCAGTGTAATTCTTTAGCCTACCTCTAGACTGGATCTTTAATTTTAGGTGGTTTTATTTTTATTTTATTTTTTTAAGTTCTTTGTATATCCTGGTTAGTAGTTCACTATTTGAGGAACCAGTGTCTCAATTTTTCCCATTTTGTAGATTATTTTTTCACTCCACTTATTACATTATTTTGCTATACAGAAGGTCTATAGTCTTATTTATAACGTACTTGTTGAGTCTTGCTGCTATTTCTTGTGTGAGTAGGGCTCTGTTTAGAAAATCCTTCCACACAACTTTGTCTTCAAATGTTTCACCTATCTTATTTTCTGAAAGTTTTAATGTTTAGATCTTTGTTTCATTTGTATTTTAATTTAGTACATGTTGAAAGATGAAGGTCCAGTTTCCAACTTCTGAATGCAGATAATGAGTTTTTCCAACACCACTTGTTGAATAGACTATCTCTCCTCCAACATATGTTTTTTGTTCCTTTGTCAAAGATCAAAGTTTCAAATATGTCTAGGAAGATTTCGAAACCAGTTCTATTCCATTAAGTCACATATCTGTTTTTTTTTTCCAGTACTGTGACATTTTTAAAAATCACTATTGCTTTGTAATATAGCTTGCAGCCAGGTTTTTGCTATACCTCCTGCTTTGTTCTTATTGCCCAAAATTGATTCTGGGTCTCTTCTGGCTCTGTGTGAATTTTAGAATTGTCTTCTCCATATATATAAGTATGCCCTTGGTATTATGAGACTAATTTGAATATGTGTAGGAATACTGATAGTGTGGCCATCTTAACAGTATTGGCTCTGTTTATCCAGGAACAAGGAGCATCTTTCTATTTTCCAGTGTCCTCTTCAATTTCCTTTTTTGATGTACTAGGTTTTCTTTGTAGAAATCTTTAAATTAGCAAATTTTGAAGAAATGATCAGATTCTTAGGTACATAAAAACTACCAAGCTGACATAATATACTTTTAAAAACCAATAACAAGCAATGGGATTGACACAGTAGTAAAGAATCCATCATTGAAAACATCAGGACTTTTCACTGCGGAGTTCTGCATAACATTCGAGGATGCTCCATCATCAATACTGTTCAAAGTCTTCAAAGAAACTGAAAGGAAGGAGTCTGATTAAATTCATCTATAGAAGCCAGTATCATCCTGATTCCCAAACCAGTTAGAGACCAACCAGAAAAGGAAACTGTAGGATAAGCTCCTCAATAAATACAGATGTAGAAATCTTCAGTTAGCCAATAGAGTGTAGCACATTATCAAAAAATTATACATCCTGCCCTAGGAGATTTTGTCTCAGAGAGGCAAGCACAGTTCTGTGTATGTAATTTAATAAAATAACACATCACATAAACGAGACAAAGGTAAAATCAAACACATGATCGAATCACTAGACACAACGAAGACTTTTGATGTTATCCAACATCCTTAATGATGAGAAAAGGATCATAATGAATATGGCTATCTCTGACAAACCAGAACCCAGCATCATACTAAATAAGGAAAAACGAAGAGCATTCCACTTCAAATCAGGAATGAATATATATATATATATATATATATATATATATATATATACATATATATGTATATATATACACATATATATATATTACCTATGTGAGTGTGTGTGTATATATATATATATATTTTGATGATGATACTAGAGATTGAACTCAGGCCTTTGTGCCTGCATGGCAGGCATGGTGCCACTGAGCTAAATTCCTGATGCTCAGATATATTTTCAATACATGTTACATACCAAATGCTTTCATAAAAAATGCTCTGGAAATTGTAAATCAATTAGTGAAAGAAATACGCCACAATAAAAAAGATATAAGTTGCTTAAACAATCAATTCTCAAGATGCTCAAATACCTAGTGATACATATAAATTGTATTCTGCCTCATTACTTATCTGAATTATGCAAATTAAAACCACAGTATAATACCAATAACACACTTATTAGAGTGGCTAAAAATATAAATCCTGAGGATACAAAATGCTGGCATGGATGTGGAGTAAAAGTAAGCCTCACAAACCCTGATGTGTTGGCATGTCCTATGTGAGAAAATAAAGTTGGAAATATATATAACCAGAAATTTTACTTTTCGGTATTAGTGTGAACTGTATACTGTACAATTGCCCGTGTTTTTCATTACAGATAGCAATTGTATAAAATCATCCACTCTGACCTATCCAGGCTAATACACCCCCTTGAAATGAATAGACAGGTTCATCACAAATATCTACATGTATAAATATGGGCATATATACATTTGGACAAAAATGTGTCTTCATTAAATTATTATTTATAGTAGCTCTAAACCAAATGCAGCATGTATGTTACTGAATAATAAAGTTTAAAAATTTAGTTGTGGTCAACTTACCCAATGCCATACGATAGTCTAGTGGAAATAGATGAATCACAGCTATGCACAATAAGACAGATCTAAAAGATGTATTTCTTATGTAATTAATTTAAAATTAATGCAGGCGAATTCACGGTGTTCAAGGCATGCTATGTGCAAAATGAGCAAAAGGGTCTTCAAGGTGCTGGCAATGTTTCAGTACTTCCCCGGGAGGATATTATAAAGGTGCTCACCTTGTGATCCGTCACTGAGATATAGTTATTTTGATCTCTCCAAGTCAATATTTTACAAGGATGAAAGGTTAAACAAGATTATATTGTTTCACAATAGAAATACATGTCAAATTATAAAAAGAGTATTATCTTCCCAATTATTCATTATCAAAGAGAAAATCAACATATTCAATTAATTACAAAGCCTCTCACATCTCAATTACTTTGTTTTGGAGAAGAAGGCTAATTTTTCACATATTCACTGAGTGTTGCATGCTTCGTAAGTACCACAAAATACCCTAACATGAAATGTTAGTTGGTCATAAAAAAGAATAGAATATTAATATGTGCCAGGACATGCGAGAACTTGAAAGCATCTTCTAGATGAATAAAAGCAGTCACAAAGACCATGTTTTGTATAATTTAATTTATATCAAATGTCCAGAACAGGTCACTCTATATAGACAGGAAGTAGATTAATATTTCCTGGGCTTAAGAAGGTGTTAGAGGAACAAGGAGGTGATATAACTAAACTGTCAGGACTCTTTTTGAAAATCTGAGACTGTACTAAACACCATTTGATTGCACTCTTATGTACAACTGAATACATTGATTGCTTTCAACTAAACCTTTTAGAGCTTTCGATGATGTAGACAGCGCCCTGATACAGGCATGTTGTACGTTCACCACTGCCGGTCTAGGGTGTGCACTTTGTAATGCTCCCACTCCTGCATTTCCTTGTGCTTTTCTTTGGGTAAACGACGTCCCACTCCAAAGACTTTTACAGAGAGTAAACTGGTTAGATACGGAAAGGAAATGTGAATGTTGAAGAACTTTGGTTGGTTGTGTTTTCAGATCTTTCTGCCTTGATCTTCTCTTGAGCTCATCTTTGTCCCCTGCTTCTGCGTGGCCCCACAAGGCGGAGGGGGGACAGATGAGGCCCTCCTTCATCTCCTCAGTGAAAAGACTGTGTTTCGACTTCTAGACCAAATTCAAAATAGGACAAAATTCAACCTGAACACACAACATATAGGAGGTAGAAGTTAAAATGCCTTTCTAGTTTTTGGATCGCAAAACTCTAGATAAATTCATCAGAATCATCTCCCCTTCTTTTCTTTTCTTTTTCTTGTATCTTTTTTTTTCCCCTTTAGTTTGCTCGATAGCTCACTCTGCCATGAACTAGTGTCTGTTAAGTAACCTTCCATAGTAGTAGAAAAAGACATGCTGATCATGAATATCTTACACTAGCTGGGACAAAAATATCAGCCAGTATATATAAATGCAAAAATACAACCATGCATTTACATCAGAAGCATTTGCTTTCTTTACTTTTGAAAATTAATTGGCTTCTGGTCTAAATCCCCAATTTGAATCTCCCTGGCTCCAGCAGTGTGAAATACCTTAAGTAGCCCTCAAGGAGACCGAAGACTCTTGCTAGATGTAGGCAAAAGCATTAGGAATTTGTTATATCAATAAAATTGGTCTTCCCTATTTCTATAGAAATGAAATGGGCTAATAGAAAACCACAGTCAGTGTACATGGGCAAACCTTAACCACATCTGTTCTGTACTCGTAATGACTGAGGCATTAGTGCTGCCATATTGTACCCATATCTTTCACATTGCCTTGGACCCGACACTCAAAATGTGACTGGTGAATCCATTGATGGCCTGACAGTTTCTACGTGAATCAAAAATCCCCAGAAAGGTTTCGCATCCTGGAAAGTAACTACCATCACAAAATGAAGTCCAAAATGATGTACAAACACATCAGTATTTATTTTCTTAGACAATCATTCTACAGTTAGCATTTTATGAAGCCTTGTTAAAAAGGGTTTTTATTTGCTTGTTTATTGTTCTTTTTTTTCTGCAGTGTGCTGAGACTCTCATCTGCATAATTAAAATTAAAAAGAAATCGTAGTAGTGTGGATAATGTCACGTAGGTGAAAGTGACTTTAAAACAGGGAAACCCTAAAATATACTATACTTTAAATACAATACACAAAAGAGACCATAGTAAAAAAAAAATACACAAATATCTGTGAGGATTTTTATAGGCTTCATGTATATGTTTAATATCACGGAAATTCAGCCTTGATTTTATAATTCCAGAACATTTGCAGTGTTCTTTCTCCAGTAACTAACCTGTATTTACTTAGAATATCAATCAGCGACGTTTTTAGAGTGCATAAAACACTGTCTAATTAAGCTTTATTTAATTTGTTTTAACTCAGAGTACATAGGAGACGGCGCAATGTGAATTGCTCATTCCAAGAAGCTTCGCTGCAAACGCCACACGGGTAGGAAGCCGTGTCTCTGTGCTTCGCCACTGTAACATCGCTCACAGAGGCCGTTTCTCAGAAAGATGATAACAATAATAACGACGCTTAGCATTTAGATAGCATTTTCTATCTTCAGAATGCTTTATAAACCTTAACTAAATAATGGTACTTGCAAGAATGAGGTTACAACACCAATGAATCCGCATGTCCCTCGCCGTATCGTTGGTCCTAGAAAATGCCACCGCCTGGTGTCAGCTCCCGGGGGAAAGATTGCCCCTCGTGATGGATTAAAAGCAGATAAAATTGATTGGCTGATCTCTGCCTGCACTTAGAAGGAACCTCCATAGCCTTTGGATGTTTATACTGATTAACTCAACAGCGGCATCTTTATTTGCGCTCGCAGACCAGCTCTCCATGGGCTGAGCCAAATGGAGAGTTGAAGATAATTATCTGGACAATTCAGGCCCAGATTTGCACTTATTTTGAGTGGCCGGAGGGGTTGCTTCACTGCTCTGTACCGTTTTCTCAATCACAGCCGTATTGATATGGGGAGGGCTGGAAAATTCTTTGTAATAAGAAATTTAGCAGGATGTTCAGCAGCAGCCTTGACTTCTGTGTATTAAGTGCCACTTACGCCCACCTCCCCCAGGGCTCAGTGGAATCCACAAACGTCTCCAGACTTGGCCAGCGCTCCCGGTGGGGCGAACCCCGTCCACCTTCCCCAGCAGAAGCCTGGCTGCGTGATCCACTGGGGGCTGCATCGCCTCACTCTGTTTCAACAGCCTGTATTTGTCTCAGCAGCGCCCCCTGTGGCAGTGACGTTCAGGCATTTTATTGCAGTTCGGTTTTCCCGTGTGAGAAAACCCGATGACTTGGTTTAGGACCCTTTTGATTCCATATCCATGCGGATGACTCTTGCTTCTACCAACACCAGAGCGGGGAACTCTTCCACACTGAGCACAAACAGCAGCATAAATACACCCTGAAATCAGTTTAGCATTACACTTATGAAAAACTTATTTCACAGGGTTTTGTGATAAGTTGACAGAGGCTAGTTTGAAAGCTCAGCCTTACACGTTTTGCTTCTCAGCTGGGCTTAGAAAATTGTTGCAACTGTAGCTGTAAGTAAAATACTACCTCAAGGCCCGATCATAAAAGCTTCTATCAGACAGATGTCTGCAGTTATTTTGGGATATGTATTCAGTAAGTTTTATATGGCCTTAATTCCCTGGGAAAAAAGAAAAGAAAGAAAAAACCCTCCCCCAGTCTGTTTGCATAGTCGGGACAAACTGGCCATGTTTTCTTTGTATTCCTAGCATGAGTTGCTAATTATCCATCTAGTGCTGCGACGGTTCGTGTCACCGGTGGACGTTTCAGACACTATGTATGTCGTTCATCTCCCTAGGATCCTCTAGGAGCAAAATTATTTGATATGAAAACCTTTGATATTACAAGTTGTGTTTAACATTTCAAGCCTCATTTGCATCACTTCAGTTCAGCGAGTTGCCAAGCACACAGGACGATGGATCGTGGAGAGAAAGAAACCTATAGATGCACTCAGTAGCCGGAAAGTGTATTATGGAAAATAATAATAATAAAAAAAACACACACAAACAAACAGCTGAAGAGATATCAAAAATGGATCAGCATGGGGTACAATGAGTGTGATGATCGAACATGATCTTGGAATGTTCTTCTAAACAAATAAAAAATTTTAAAAAAACGAGTGGATCGTGAAAATGAGTCGTTTCTTGATGCATAGATGGCTCATGTGAAACACACGGCATCTTCTGTTGCGAGCTGATTACCCAAGATGAATGTCCCAAATCCTCTGTGCATCTCGACGCTAGCTTATAAAAGCTGAAGTCTTTTATGCCTTTTTTTCTCCTGAAAATCACAAAAGGCCTTGACAATTTCCACACAGGCTGCAACCAGGCAAGCAGTTAAATAGTTACTCGACATCAAGGAGCTGTGGACTAATGGCAGAAGCTGAAACACCTGCTAACCTGCTATTGTAAGCATTTATCCACTATGTGCCTGCAGCAGAAATAAATGAATAAATAAACTTTGCCAGTCATATTACATGAGTTAGTGCGTTAGAGCATTATGTAAAGTAGCAAAGCATGTTTGTCTGGGGCTTTTTAAAAATCATTATTTATGGCAGTTTCGGACGTATCTCCTAGCTTCTCACCTCTGTTTTCCTCGCTAGGGTTTGTTCTGGACTCTTCTCAACTGCAGGGCTAGTTGGCCTTTGCTCAGAGCAGAATCCCTTTGAGAACATCTCCTTCTTAATCCTCAAAGAGTTTTAAAATGGCATTACAAAAAGGATGGATATATTAAACACCTCTGCTGTCATTGAATGGAATCAATAACTACAGGTACATAGCTTACGGTATGTCTACTTACACAAGGCTTGCACTATTTGGAAAAAGCAGCTTTTCCTTTGACAAGTGGGCACCAGCTGTTTCAAGAAATAATACAGCTGTACGTCCCTGAAGTATCTGCCTTGACTTCCACAATTTTAAGGAAAAAGGGAATCAAGTAGTGACCAGAGAGGACAGACTGCTATTAGATGCCTTATTTGCATCAATAATTTTATTTGCATGTTTAAAGTAGCAAGAAAAAATTATCAATTAGAGTGAAAAAGAAGAATCTAGAGTTGGTGGCTCCACTATTTCAAATCCAAAAAAAAAAAAAAATTGTTCAGTCAGTAGAGTATTTAAACCATATCATCACAGCAAATTATTATAATGAATATAATTGGTAAATAAAACACTGAAGGTATACTAAGAAATGCATTATGCTATGAATTATGCTACAAATTAGATTTGTCATTTCCACTTTGAAAGTTGAAATTTTTAAACTTTTAAAAATAAAATTTACTCCCATGTTTTAAAAATCTCCTTCCTTCTCTAATTCAGAAATCCTATGAAGGAGATTATGTGTGTCCAAACCTAATATAAGGGCATGCTTCTAGTAATATGTATCACCTACAATAAAGACAAAAAAGCTGAGCTCTCATCGCTTTTACTGTCATCTGGTATTTCCCTGCCTATGGTAGAAACATTCCTGAATTAACTCTCCATTCAGTTGTTGTTATTGCCCAACTTTCTGTTACTGCAACAGAAGTGTAATAATGGAGGCTCACAATGAAAATGTCCTCAATTTTATATTTACTTGTACAGAGACAGCTGTGTTTCATAATTCCTCGTAAGATAAATGCCCAAGTTATTTCAATTTAGCCATTGACTTCTTATACTTCTTTACTTTTGATCTTTTTTTTGTTTTTAAGGGAATTTTAAGATTTTGTATTTTTATGAGTACAAATACACAGGGCATCGTGGTCAACATTCTTTGTGTGGCGTGATAAATGTACATTACACATTTTACCTCTGTTTACACCCCTTTCCTAAAGCTTTGCTCTCAGCCCCCTCTTCCCATTGGGAGGTGGTTTAACCTTTTCCAGGTAGGAAGGACCCAATGGGAGGAAGTTAGGTCATTGATGTCTTGCTTCAAAAGGGACATTAGGATTCTTTTCACTCCTTTCCCCTCTCGTTTTGCTTTCGAGGTATCATGAGTTGATCTACTTGCTCTACTACCTCCTCCATGCTATATTCCATTGTCTTGCATAGGTCTAATAACTAATCAGTGACTGATAAATAATCAATAACTAATCATTGATACCTCCAACACAGTGGGGCCAAACAACTTTTGCTCCTTTTTAAGTATATTATCTCACTGTCTTATTACACTAACAGAAAGTGGACTAGAACACATATATTTACAAAAATAAAACTAAGGAAAAATATTCCCTTTCCAACAGCATTGAAATATAAAGTTAAAATACATGTGCAAAAGGAAGTATAAGAAATATATATATGTTTCTCAAATGGATGTGCAGATTCTACACAATTCCTACCAAAGTCCCAGCTGGCATTTTTTTCATTTTTAGAAATTGACAACCTGATCCAAAATGCTCTGTAGAAATACAAAGGTTCTAGATTATCCAACATAATTTTCTGAAAGAATAAATTTGAAGAATTCATATGTTCCTATTTTAAAACTTAAGTACTATGCACTAATATTCAAGATAATGGGTAGTGACATAAAGAGAGACACATAAGCTAAGACAATGACTTTGTGATTCCATTAATGAACCCTTTGATTTATGAGCAACTGATTTTCTCTAGAAATGCTAAAACAATTTACTAATGACAGCATGGTACTATACGCTCTACAGAATGGCTGTAAAGTACTACAGCCCAGCCTTCTGGTGCACCATCTGTAATCCCAGCACTTAGGAGGCTGAGGCAGGAGTACTGCTAGTCTGAGGCCAGTTTAAATTAGTAAATTCAAAATCTGAGACGTTTTCTTTAAAAAATGCTAGGACAAGTGGAGAACATCATACAAAATAATGAAGTTGGATTCCCTACCAGACACTATATATAATAATCCACTCCAAATAAACATAAATGCAATGAAGCTAAGTAAATTATACAAGTAAAACTGACTATAAAACTATAAAAATTCTCAAAGAATAGGAATAGACTTTATTTTCTTGTGTTACTATTTTCTTAGGTATGACAAAAACAAGAAATAGATTAGGCATAATCAATATTAAAACTTTTGAGATTCAAATACTACCCTCAAGAAAGTGAAAAAAAATGGGAGAAATATTTACCTTGAAAAAAATGAAGTACTCAATGCCAAGAATAAATTCAGTAAGTTAAAGAGCAAAGTGAAAGGCAGGTAATTTGAAACAGCAAGAATATCTTTTGCAAAAGGGAATGAGACTAAAGATGGAGGGAGGGAAAGAGAGGAGAAAGAAAGAAGACATAAAAAGGAGTTATGAAGCACAAAGCACATATGGCAACTCCTTACAGTTAATGCTATCATTATGTACTGAAAACATGTACAAGTTTTTAAAATTTTTGAAAAACATTAGATAAAAATCAGAATAAGTGTTTCTGCAAGATATGGACACATGACCAAGAAACACCTTCAGATATGGTCAGTATCATTATTCATTACGGAAATGCGATTCAAAGCCACAGTGAGATATAATTTCACACAACTTGGGTGAACATAAACAATAAGTGTGTAAAAGAACATGGAGAAACTGTGACCACCATACTTCGCTGTTAGAAATCTAAAATAGTAATCTAGACACACAGCGCAAGAGATTTAGCTCAGTGGTTCTGGTGCCCGCCTTGCAAGCGCAAGGGCCTGGGTTTGATCCCTGGTAACCACATACAACAATGCTAGGTATGGAGACTCACACTCACCAGCAATCAGTACCACATACCACAGTGCTAGGAGTGGTGGCTCACACCTATCATCTGAGCACATAGGTGGCAGAAGCAGAAGGATTGCTGAGTCCAAGGTTGAGTTCAGACAAACCTAAACTACAAAACAAGACCCTGTCTCAAAAAAATAAAGAAAGAAAGAAAGTAAACAGCTTTCCAGTTCCTGGAAGATTTAAACAGAAGCTTTTGATCTGACCCATCAGTTCTACAAATAAGTATATGTCCAAGGTAGGCAAATACCCACCAATTGCGGAACAGATAGGTCAGCTGGAGTGCATCTACCCAGGGGAATGTTGTTATTCTGTAAAAAATAGATGAAGTGCTAATAGCATAGTCCAGCCTTGAAAACATGATGCTGTTTTGAAAGAGTCCATCACAAAAGGCGACCTCTTTTGATTCCATGTTGCTACATCATAATAGGAAATAATACAAAATAACTGACACAAAGTTTTTTTATTGTTTTGAATTTTTTATCAATACCTCTTAGGGCATTTCAGTATATATACTTAAAATATATGAAATATTTAATAATATTACCAAAGGAAAAATATCATTAACTCAAATACAAAAAGTTGCCCTGGATTTTTCATTGAAGGAATAAGGGTGATGAGTTGGTTAAAAATACTGAAGATAGGGATGGGGATTTAGCTCAGTGGTTCTGGCATCTGCCTTGCAAGTGGAAGGACCTGGGTTCAATCCTTGGAAACCACATACAACAATGCCAGGTGTGGAGACTCATGCCCACCAGCAATCAGAACCATATACTACAGTCCTGGGCGTGGTGGCTCATGCCTGTAATCCCAGCACTTGGGAGTCGGAGGCAGGAGGATTGCTGTGAGTTCAAGGCTGAGTTTAGAGCCAGCCTGAACTACAAAATAACACCTATCTCAAAAAACAAAACAAAACCTGATAATACTGCATGTTGTATGCAATTATCATTTTTTACTAAAAGTAAGTTACTAAATTCCTGCACTTATTTAAACAAAATAAAACTACGTACCCCTCCAATGTGTCTAATGCTCCTCATACCAAGGGTGTCCAGAGCCTGACCCAGGCCTTGTGGAAACAAGTAGTAACCAAGTAAACAAATAAAATAACCCTTAAATATGCTGCTAACAGCTTAGGAGAAAAGAATGAATAATGGGATAATGAGTATCTAGCGAGGACTGAATGAAGGAAAGATTTGTAAGATCTGAACAAAGAGAACTCTGAGTAACTATAAGGGGGAGAATTGGGAAGATGGTGTGTCCTCAGGGGACAGAGGGAACAGAGCCTGCGGGCTTCCGTGTGCAGATCCAGCATGTGCAGAATGGGCGGGTGGCAAGTGATGAGGAGAGACCGTATCCCTGGAGGTCTAGTCAGGCCATGCAGGAGTCTGGATTTTATTCAAAGTACCGTAGGAAGATGCTGGAGGGTTTAAGAGGGACAGTGACTTGATTAGACAGAATTCTTGAAATTCTGTTGATGGTGTAGAAGAAAGTGTATGGGAGGAGGGGGCGGGTGGCCCAATAACAGTTCCTCAGGCAAAGGTCGATGGTGCTGAGGGCTAGGATGAGGGCCTGAGTGTCAGGGAAAAGCTCAGACAACAGCGACTTAAGACATTTCTTTTTTCTGCTGGATGTTATTCTTGTGGGATGTAAGAATATCGAACATTTTGTTTAGAGTTTAAAAGTGAATCTCTGACTGATTATCTGGCCTTGCCAAAATAAAAGGCATACAATGGCATGTGAGTATTTTTCTGGGCAGCTCTCGCCACCTCTCCCTCAATACTTAGGGTGTAATCAATAAACATAACAGAGGCTATTCATTCCACCAGGATGGATTCCAACAAAGGCCTCTGCTCACACTGGTAATAGTCAGACTTCACTCGTTCCATCACATTATGTATTATGTCTGGCTGTCTTCGGTCACCCACCTTCCTTCCAGTCCCACGGTGATTAAATGCTCCACTGGCATGAGAATGATTATAAAGCTGGCTGTTTACGCTTCTGTTTATGGTGGCCATGACACCGTCCCTCCGACAGAGGGTACGAAACTATGCATGAAAGCCCAGGTATTCAGGCATTTTCAGAATTGTAGAATGTGATACATGCTGAGGTTTGGGGTGAGTTTGAAAGGTGACCTCCAGAAAAGAATATGATCAATGCAACTTTTTCAATTAGTACTAATAGGCTCAGTGAAGTTTAGTGGGCCCATGATCATGAAAATGTTTTTAAAGACATTGCCAGATATAATCATTAGTATCTCTGGAAGGCACTCTTCCATTATGAGGAGAAAACATACCTTTTCACGGACTTGAACTCTCTAGTCCAGTAGTCCCAAAGACACCAGCAAGCAGTTGTAAATAGTTAACATTCATTAACTTGAATTTTGCAAGTAGAAGGCTTGCTGCTCTGGGTTTATTTTAAAGCAATTAAACATGATTTATTCTCCATCATTTATTGACTTATTCATCCAGCAAATGATTATTGACTGCTTACTGCTATGTTATACAATGCAAGACATACAAAGAAGACCAATTAATACTTATAATGACTAGTGTTTGTTGAGTAGCTCCTGTGAGCCAGCACTCAGAGCTGTATGTGCTTTCTCTCAATCATATTCATAAGCATACACTTAAGTCAGATATAGCTGCCATTATTATTTCCAATATGGGGAAGAAAAATGAGACATACAGAGCTTAGAAAGGAAACCTAAGAATTCCAAGGTATGTATGAAAAGCTGCCACTGGGAAATCAGAAAGCTGAACTCAGGGACTCTGACTTAGATGTGTAGCTTACCTAGAGAGATGGCTAACATCAGCTTCCCCTCAAAGTGTACACCAGCTAGTTGGAAGACTAAGAGGCATATAATGATAAATCCAAATGCAAAAAATTTAATAACAGATTTTGAAAAAACTGTTTATCCATAGTCAGTGGCTCTCAAACTTGGCTGCAAATTGATCACCTGAAGACTTTAAAAAATAAATAAGTGAATACAAATACCTTAATCCTAGCCCAGAGTTTCTACTTCATTGACTTGGCAAAGCTGAGGTGCAGCTGGATTTTTAAAACGTTTCCCTCAGTAATCTGATGTTTGGCCAAGTTGAAACCCAGTGAACCGGAAGGACTAGGAAAATACCTGGAAGAAGAAAGGCTCCAAATTTTAGGGAAGGGGTTTGTTGACATTCGGGATAGATCCTTGCTCGGCACCATGGGGTCCTGGGACAGTGGTACTGGCCTTTCCACGGAGTGCTTAGAAATGAGGAATCTCAGGCCCCCTCGATCAAAATCTAGGTCCTCAAGTGGCTGCTTATGCATCATAGTGTCATAGAAGCACTAGCAGAAGAAGAAGAAGAAGAAGAGATCCACATTATAGATCCAGAGATCTGCTTTGTAATGATGAAGGGTATCAGCTGCCAGAAGGTAGAATGGAGGGTGCAGGGAAGGGTGAGGTAGATCCCTTAAAGGAGAGTCCCGATTGTCAGGGGCCTCGGTCATTACAGCAACTAGAACACATTCTGAGTTTTGTTCTGGAGAAGGTTCGAAACCTAAAAACTTACAGATCAAAGTGATGTGTGTAGTGTTGGTGCAGGTGATAATAAAGACTAAACGGGTTTGAAAAGCAACAGGCCAAGCATAACAGTTCTTGCAAAAGCCTTCATGAGAATCCTCACTGCAAAGACAGGAAAAAAGAGAAACTCACAGTGGGGTACAATTCACTCAGTGAGTCCTTATCTTCAAAATGTATTGTTTTATTTTCAGGAATTCTTATCTTCCCCAGCAGCCTCACTTTGGACTTCCGTTGTGTATCTGAATAGAGATATAGGCAGGCAGTGTATTTAGGGCAGCTTTGATATGTCTTCCTCAAGATACTTCCCCTAGGGTATTGAAGATGATATGTAGGGACAAAAAGTAAATTCTAATGGTGCCATGAAGACATTTAAAATGGTCTAGGAACAGTGTAACTATTGCATCATAAATTTTGCCTGTGATCACTAGCTAAGGTATTACATTTAATAATATGTTATGCTGGAGAGGGGTTAACTGTTAATTCTGGGAAAATAGTATCATATCTGTGAATTGAATATTCATTATCTGAAATCTATGTAGAATATATATTTTTATTTGATAAATCTTTCAGATGTATTTGAAACCCAGGTTACTAAACATCATTGTAATAAGAGATGATAAACATTTTAACCTTAGAAATTTGCTAATGTATGGAAATATTTTTGTTAGTCAAGTGATGAGCACATACACTGACCCCAAAGAATTCTTTAAGATTAAAGATAACATTTCATGATACAGAGTCTAATACATTGTTTTGCATACACTCGAATCCTTTCTTAAGGAAAAAGCACAAGGACACTATATGAAAAGATGCATTATTATGAACAGAGATTTTAAAAATAAACCTCTTAAAATTTATATAAAATGAACTATAGATATTGAAAGTATAGGAATAAATTTTTTAAGCAAAAACAACAAAACTGAATAGTCGGGTGAAGTAGAAACACCTATGAAGTTATCTACTAATCATCATAAATACAAATTTTCAAGTCAGTCCATCTTAAAACTTGACACTGCAGTTGGTTTGTGTTGCTGCCAAATGGTGACATGTCCACTCTAGTTACCGTGATCTATTTTTTCCCTTTAAGACAAGGTCTCAGTTTTGTAGTTCAGGCTTTGAACTCAGCCTTGAACTCACAGAAATCCTCCTGCCTCTGCTCCTGAGTGCTGGAATTACAAGCGTGAGCTACTAGACCTGGCACTGTGGTATGTGGTTCTGATTGCTGGTGGGCATGAGTCTCCACATTGTTGTATGTGGTTACTCAGGACCTTGGACTTGCAAGGCAAGCGCTGGAAGCACTGAGCTAAATTCCCGGACTCTCTAGTCATCCTGTTCTTAAGCACTGTCAGCAATTATAAAAAAGTTGCAATGAACTGATAGTCACACTTATGAATGTGTAGGGTCTTTATGGAGAAAAATAGTAATAACGATTTACTTCATGTAGGCAGGCACTCATCATACAAACAAGATGGAAACACACCCAGGCCTTCAAATAATTCAGTACTCACATGAGACATTAGAGCAATAATATATTTATTATGATATGACTACAGAGTAGAATTGTTCAATATAAAATAAAGGGGAAGATGCATAGAAGAGAATTTTCTGAGTTTTTCCTAGGGGTGATATGAGATTTCAGAATGTTGTCCTATTAAGCAAAGTTTTAAAAGAAAAAATAATTTCCCAAAAATAAAGAAGAAAGAGAGACCACTGAAAAAGAAAGAAACAAGACGTACTATGATACAAGGCATAATACTTTCATTAAAAGACAGTGAAAATGTGCATCAAAATGTAGGACAAAAATGTGGATCCAATCAAAATATTCCTGTGGTAGGAAAGTAGAGGAAGACAATACCATACTTGACTGTAGGTTTGAAACAGATTATCAAATTCAAGGCGTGCCATATGGCTGGTTTGAACCTCCCATTGAACACAACGGGGGGACCTCAAGTATATTTGGAGAAAAGATAGCATGATAAAATCTGTGAGGTGAAATGAATCAAACAAATGTTCATGAAGGCAATGATTCTTTACTGGAACCACTATCTCATTTCACATTCACTGTCTTTTCTCCAATTGAAATGTAAGCAGAGATACGTTATTGGCCCTATTTCTTTCTCTCTCCACCCTTCCCCATGACTATGGCTGTGCCCTGGCCTCTTGACTCCTTGTAAAGGTCTGGACCTACTGGAAATGTGGTTAGGGGTGAGAATAGGGCAATCACACATCCGAATATAAATCCCTTAATTGCTACTTTATTTGTTCTTGCCTTTACCTTGCATGTCTAGTCTTTATTGGAGAATAAAAGAGGGCATTGTGCCCTATCTCTGGCCTGTTCTGAGAATAGATCTGCTCGTATGGGGCACTAAACGCTGCCTGAGCCCAGGTACCCTGGGATAAAGGACCACTTCTCTGTGTTGCATAGAAACTGCTTTCGGAGCTGGCTTCGCTTTGCATTTGGCTTGCCAGAAGACAAAGGCGCACAGTTTGGTCACTGATAATGCTAATCCTCTCTGACAATTATCTGGCAACCTTTCTTTTTCGAATATCTTTGAAGTGTGGCTGGTTGGGGGTGGGGCAAATCTAGACCGGCTGGAGAGTACACAGGTTTTTTCATCTCAGGACCAAATCTTTCTTTCCCAAATGTCACTTTGCTCTGGAGGGCGTTCTGCTCCCCCAGCCACTATGGGTGTAATCACGGGGCACTCCAACGCTTGTCGCCGAAGCTTTGTGGTGGAGATGGTGGTCCCTTTTACCAAAGACAGCAGGTCATGTGTGGAGCATTTGTAGAATATAACTCACTTCCTCACAGGTTTCTGGGCAGAGAGCTAATCTGCCCTTCACCTATTACTTCTCAGAGGATGCTCCTATGAACATTTCAAAGGCTTCGTGGAGGAAAAAAAGAGAAAAAGAAAGAAAACTAGAAAGTGGAATTCCAACCCATTCAATAGCTCCAGCCTGAGCTAGAGGCAGTGCACTGCACCTCTAGGAGTGGAGTGTGTAGAGGAAGCAGCACAGCAGCCAAGGATCTGAGGCCTCTGGAAATCTCACAAAAGTGAGGGCAGCTTCTGGATGCTTCTGCTGCTCTTAGCAGAACTCTACTCTGTGAGGGAGATCCATCTTGATTCTGCTCTCCTGCCTCTTCCCCTCCCTTCCTCTCGACCAGCCCACCTCACCAGGAGGCTTTTCTGGAAACTTCTTTGCTCCAAGAAGTTTATACACCACTGCTACGCTTTCTCCTCTGCTCTAAGGCTTTTCTTTGAGAAAGGACATTTTTCACTTCCGAACAATGTGGATTCAATGTTGCTGACCATTTCTTTTCTTTTACTCTCTGTGTGTATTACTTTTCAGACAGGATCTCCCTATGTTTCCCAAGTGGATCTTGAATTTGTGACCCTCCTGCCTCAGTCTCCTTCAGTGCTGAGATGATAGGCATGGGCTTCCTGACTGGCTGGTAACTATTTCTCTGGAGAGAAATGCTGAAGCTTCAAGAGATCATAGAACTTTCTCAAGGCCACCAAGTTAATGGAGTCAGTGGGATGTGCCCTGTTGCATTTCTTCCTTGATTCTATGAGTTTAGCCTTTGTATCTCATTTCTGAAAAGAACTTTGTTAATCACACCCACTTCAAAGAGAACCCTGAAGTCAAAACAGGCCAATGCATTATCCACACATTTGACTTTTCCACTTCGTCCTTGGACCAGATACTTGCCCTGAGTATCAGCCAGGACACATGTCTTAGGGTGAAAATAAAAGCAGGAGAAAAGGAGACTTGCTAAGACTCGTATTTCTTTCTTTTTTTGGAGACAGGGTCTTGCTGACCCTGAGCTCAACCTCTAACTCACATCACAGCAATCCTCCTGCCTCTGCCTCTGGAGTGCTGGGATTACAGGCATGAACCACCATGCCCGGCACTGTGGAATGTGATACTGATTGCTTCTGGGTGTGAGTCTCCACACCCAGTATTGTATGTGGTTACCGGGGATGAACGCGGGTTCTTGTGCTTGCAAGACAGGTGCCAGAACCACTGAGCTAAATCCCCGGCCCCAAGACTAGTATTTCTTGTGGCGTACTCCTCTTGTAGTCACTTTCCTCCTCATATAAGTCTCCACTTTCTAGTAGTCAGTCAGAAAGTTCAGTCACCACACAAAAGCCCTTCTTTATGAGCAGACGAGGGATCCGGGGGACTTTCTCCATCCAAATCATAACACCTTTCATTCCCATTTTCTCCTTTCCTTCTGTCCAGTGTGCTCTGAGATTATCATTTCCAGGCTGTCTGACTTTGAAGGATTCACCTCGTTTGTCCTCCTTTTCTTCCTCTGTAAAATGATGATAATAACAACAGGAACTTAGGGTACCATTTTGAGGACACATTTCACTGATATAGATGAAATATTGGAACAAGTCTCAAGATATTGAAAGCACTTAATAAAAACTAAGTCATCATTTTTCCTTGAGCAAGTAGGTATTAGTCCAGTCTCACTGTAACATTCATAAAATGCTTTGCCAGGGACCAATTGGAATTTCTCTGGCAGAAGGAAAATTTTCGTCACTATGTTCCCCTCCACTTCCTTGTACGACTGTATTTCAACTATCACTTTTAAACATCATTACAGAGCTCTTTTTTGTAATTCTTTATTCAATGGCAACCTATCCTAATTTGTACTCTCTAGGCATTTTCTGCCCCATGACTCTGTGAGTGTACGTAGTTTGGCCAAAAACCTGAGAGGAAAAAAAAAAAAAAAAAAAACCTCATTAATGTGGAAAACTGAGGTGTACAAGAAAAATAAAAATTATGGAGCCCTCATGGAATGTTTTTCATCTTGAAAGTGCTTTGAAAACATTAACTAATTAATTAATCAAAAAGAATTTCTACCAATCAGTGAAAATGCTCTTTACAATGTATTAAGCCTCTTGAAAGGTATTATTTATTCAGTGATGTTTTCTCTCTAGCCTTAAGGGAATCATCAGTTTCTTTTTTTGGAGATATTTCAGATCTCATGGAATCTCTGAGCACATCTTCCACTTTGTGTCTCTCAGCAAGTGCCAGAGTTTGAGCACACACACAAGAATGAACAGAGCACTCCCTTATTATTGAGCTTGTTGGTTGTCACGCATTCAAATATGATTTAAGATTTTCTCATCTTCCCTTTACTGGCTTTTAATTGATCTTCTGAAAAGTTCAAGAAAAGAATCCTTGCTGATTCTCAAGTATCAATATCACCTCTTGAATATTTCTACTTTTTTTTTTCTTTTCTACCGCTCCAAGAGTAAGGCTGGAGTCAGTACCTTATTGTCATAGCTGCTTCTAGCTACTCATACAGTCTCCAACTCTTAACCCTGTTCTCTAGCCTACAACATGTAACTACATCTCTTTGCATCATTGGAAGAGCACTGGTAGCAATGCTATGTTCATTCATTCAAGAATACTCAGAAGCTTCCATTCATTTCCTGATATATTCCTGTTGCTCACACTTTATTCTGTATCCGAGTGTTTATGTGAACCACAGCAATGAGGTCAAGGCTGATTTAGACAAAGATCTCTGACAGAAAGGCCAGAGTGCACATCTGCAAAGAAGGGCTTTCCAAAGTGCGGAGAAGGTTCCGGGCTGGGGCCCTCAGAGGAAGGCTTTGTAGAGTAGATGATGGCTGGGTGAGGAATTTAGAGAAGGCTTGGCTTGTGAAAATGACAAAGATAGAGTGTTGTTCCAATGCCCACTGTCTCGAGCAGCACCCACTCCTTCTTATTCTTGTCACCTGCACGATGTCAGTTGTGTTGTGTAACAGCATGGGTGTCCTGCTCACAACCCCTTTCCATACAGTCAGTGCTGATCAGATACAGTGGTTCACAGGAGAGAAAGCACATGCCATTCTGGCAACATTCTCTTAAGGAAGAGACTGAGGGATCTGATTGTTATTTTCCTGATACTATGTGTTAACTGGAGTGCTGATTCATCAATATCATTGACATTTTCAAATATTCAACAATATTACAATTCAAAGATATCCAGAATTGGATTCTGTCATTGGAAGACTTGTCTGTGCATTAAGTCTTTCAAATATTTTATGGAAAATTTAAATAATTCTTTCATTCTTCATTAGTTGGTTTCTTGCTGTTACTAATTTCTGATAGTTTTTCTCATTTCCCAATTCCTTATAGGCTTATCCACTTAGACTTATTAGAATAGTGCATAAATTAAAGTACCTAGGTTCTAAGCAACTGTTGAAGAGTTTTTCAGAATTTAAATTCATACAATACTATGTTTATGAGCTGCTTAGACATCATTTTTTTTACCTCACTGATTTCTGCAAAGATAAATGATTACCATAGAAGATACCACATAAGACTTGCCTTTTTCTATACATGGTATCTTATCCAAAAAATGCAAGGGTTGGCATGTGGGTCGAGTACATGGCAGCAGACTTCTGTGCCTCATTCAGATCAAGAATCAGAGTCAAAAGCAGTACATGGTGACATCTACTAAATCTTCTAAAGAATGATTAGGACATTAAAAAAACAAACCTGGAGACTGGTAACAATTTTAAAAAGCATGGATTATTTTCACTCCTCACTTCCCATTCTTATGAAAGCGAAAATCTTCTTTGATAGATGCAGTGCAAGGGATTCTGGGAAATCGATGTGCATGTCCATTGAGAGTGGATGACCTTAGCAGTGGTTCACACCTACACTGCAAGGATCTTTTATAGCCCAGCGAATAAAGGCTCCTCATTGGGGATTCAGGAACTTTTGCTCCAATGACACTTTGATTGGTTTGGATGGGTCCACTCCACTGAGCTCCAAGTGTATCAGTTTTTTAATTTGCCGAGTAAATAAGATAATGGTTCTTTGTATAGGCTATTCGGAGTTTAAGTGTTCTCAGCTAGTAGTGATACTGCCATACATAAAGCAATGTGCACATTAAGTACAAACAAGCCATCTCCATCCTCACACCTCTCCCATATCTGCCTGCAGTGTAAGGGGATATCAGAGATAATATGCAGCAGGATAGAGTTCATGACATTCACTTTGCTATCAGACAGAATTGGGCCCTTATCCAGTTTGACTGTGTATTACTTGTGTGACTTTCCCTTCCACAGTTAGCTCTCTTGGAGCCTCTGTTTCTTCATCTATGAAATGGGGATTATACTATCTTCCCTCAGGAGATTGCTGTGAGGATCACTGTGACAGTCTGTACTAAACTGCTCAGCCTTACAAAGTCTGGGACAAGTCTTTAAAAAAGCTTAAAAGTCTATGTCCTAGAGCCACAGTAGAATATCGACTCGCACTTCAAGTTTTCATCAAAGTTTTCCTTGAAGGTTGCCCTTCATGACTTTTTTAACTGGTTATTCTCATCACGAAGAAAAGATCCTGCTGGCCTGTGTCAAAAATCAGCCTAACATATACACAAGAAGAGGTTATCAGGAATCCCAGGGACAGTTCTGCTTTCTGAAGCATTCCCTGGAGAATAAATTTATTCTGAGTCAGAAGGAAAGAAGGGTTAATGTTTCATCTTTTCTTAGCAACCCCACTCTCTTCATAGTATTTCCGTGTTGAGCCAGTTAATAGCCATACAGATAGCAAGAGACAACTCCACAGTGAAGGGCTGATATGTATTTATAGCTGGATGTGTATGTCCATAGCTGTGAGGTATGTAAATAGGATGGATCCAATTTGTGGATGTTCTGTGTGTGCACCAAACAGCAAGGACAGAACAGAAGACTGCAGAGAAGGTAGAGAATGCAAAAGCTGGAGATACTTTTCCATCTCTAAGCATCTCGCTCTTTCAGACCTGCTTCGTGTAGGCTAGGGATCTTTACAAAGGGCTACAAGCCAATTCCCTTACAAAGCAATACTCTGAAATAGAAAAGGTATTTAACAAAAGCACTCTCTATTTGTAGTCAAAATTTCCTCTTGTCTCTGAGCATGCCCAGCCATCTGTAAGAAGCAAAATGGTCCAAAAGGCAGGTTTTGCTTTCTTGCAGGTGGCAACCACTGCTGTCACTATAAACAACTGGCAGGGCAGAGAGCTCTGGGTTCAGGGTGAGGCTTGAAAAGGGAACAGAATCATGGCCTGCCCACAGAGCAGACAGACAGAGAGGGTGGTGTGGAGACACTCTGTGATCCCTCTCTCACTGAACGCTAGTCTGGTTTCCTTGCCCCAGGCAGGGAGGGGCCTCTGAAAATTCTCCCATAGTCTTTCAGCCATTTGTTACATCCCCCCTGCAGTGACAGAGACTTGCGCTGAAAGTGTAACCCTGCTTGATGACGCTGGCTGCAACCTCACCGGACAACCTTCCGCCTCTGAATCGTGGGTTCAGTATGAGGTTAACAGAAAGAACCAGAGGGGCTGTTCTTTCCAGGAGACACAGATGTCTGTTCAGGCTCTGCAGCGCGGTCAACTCCAGTCACCACTCTGACTCCCGTCTTGGGCCTACTCTGCTGTGACACTCTTGAAATTACACAGATGTGGGTTCAAATTCTGACTCTGCTTCTTTTAAACTGTAAAAGATAGGGAGAAAGGTGTGTGTGTGTGTGTGTGTGTGTGTGTGTGTGTGTGTAAATCTGTAGAGAAGCTGAAAGTCAGGGACAGGAAGTAAACGCAATGTCTGCGAAATTCTTTAGGAATGACATGGAATATAAAAGTGGTCACAGTCCTATAGTTAACAATCTCCTGGGCTTGGGCTCCTTAGGAATCCTCAGTCTCCTCATCTGTGTTGTGGACGTAATTGTATCCCTCTTAAGATTAAAGAGTTTTGAACAAAGTGGCTGGTATATGGTGAAGATACTGAAGTGAATTACAAATAACCCTACTATATGCCTTCTTACTTCTTAATTTTCCCATGATGCATCTGTCTTTCACTCCCCACATGCCCTCTTCATGGGTTCTGATGTGAGCCAGAGAGAGAAACAGCTTTTACTTTGTTTAGTTACATGGGCATTGCGCCAGACCTAAGCTGCCACTTACCTAGCATTGCCTTCGAGCAAGCTACCTCTCATCTATCTCTCAGCCTCATCTTACTCATCTGTTAAATGGGAGTTGGGACAGTTTCAAGTATGAATTCTCACTCCAACAGTGGTGTATGTGTTTGTATGGGCATGCATACAGGTAAAAAAAAAAAAAAAAAACAGAGTGAGTGAGTTTACCGTCTGCAAAATACCAGGGAATAAGGAATTTAGAATGACAGTTTATGTGCATGTGAGAATAGGGATTAGCTAAAACACAGCACAAAGGGAGAATGCCAGGGGCACATTTGTAAAAGTTCACAATGGTTTCAAAGTCACTGAGAAGAGGATTTGACCCAGCTGGCTTCCCTGGAGAAATAATCCTGAAACAAGGACTGACGGATAAATAGGAGTTTTCCAGGTGAGCATGGGAAGAAGGCATGTCGTACAAGCTCCCTATAATGTTACTCATTAGCATCAGAAGCTCATAGTCACCCTCTTGCTCGACCATAAGCTTGAAGCTTACAAGGATGGTACCTGTCATCTGTCACCTCTACAACAGTGTCTTGAAGGAAGCAAATGCTAGTGGAAAATCAGTGCCTTTGTTGAATTAAATTAAGAGTTACGGCTGTGTCCACAGCTCACAGCTTCATTTCGATGCAGTTAGGAAAGAAGTCACATATTTAAAAAAAAAAAAAAACAGCAGCAGGAACCAGGGGGTCCTGGGTCAAAACCACACCCTCATCCAGTCCCTGTCCTCCAGGGAACCAACGCCACATCTCAATAGCAGCCTCTCTGTGGAAAGAGACAAAGGGCTCAGAGTGTAGTCAAAAGTTCCATTCATGTCGTTATTTGGACCCAAGCAGATCCGAGGCACGCAGGTTTTCCAGTCTGTCGCTTGTGGAAGACCTCAAGTACAGCCCGGAGGCTGGAGGGTGCCATCCCTAAACGCACAGCCAACCTTTCTCCTGGCTTGTCCTAGCCTAGGGCTTGCCCACGCTGCGCTCTGTCTCCGGGGGGCTAAGAGTCAGCGCTGAGTTTAGATAGTTCAGGTGTAGGAGGGATTGGTGACATCAGTTCACCGGTGGGCTGGTACTCTGGGACCTCATTTTCCTTCTAGCGTTAATCATGTACTTCTCGGACAGCAAATAAATCAAGGAATTCGTGGACATCACGTACCACAGAGCCTGCACATGGTAAGCTAGCAAGTTGTGTGTGGCTGTTACTATTACAACCGCCAGGCCCTGCTGGGTGTTTTGTCAGTTACCCTAAGACAGCACCAGCCTCTCCTGGACTGGGAATCGCTTCCCTCTGAGTCTGCCTTTGTGAAGTGCAGAAAGCAACTCCTGTCCGGGTCCGGAATCCTCCTCTCTGCTCCCCCGGTACCCTGCCCTGGGCTGCGGGCCCAGGGCAGTCGAGATGAGGCCGGGCTGCAGCTGCTGAAGGTTCTGGAACCTCGGGCTCCCCCGGCGCTGCCAGCCCGGCCGGCTCTGGCTTCCTAACCCTGGAAGGAACAGTCCGGGCCGGCTGTGCACTGGGCATGCTCGAGAGCCAGGGCAGGCTCGGGTCGTCTGCCGGCCGCGCCGGCGGGTGGTTCGTGCTCCGGTCCGCGGAGATTCGGCGGCTGCGGGGTTGCAGAGCCGAAGCCCCGGTGCGTGCAGCCAGGGAAGCCAGCGTCCGGGGGCACAAGTCTGGGCGCGAATGAACTCCGCGCAGCCCCCGGGGGCTTTGCGCACTTGGGTGTCTTGCGCTCTTGGAAACGCCCGGCGGCGGCTGGGGGGTTGCGGTGCACACAAAGGGGTGCACGTGCCCCCGGCGCCCCCTCTTTTCACTGCCGCCAGCCCTTCCCAGGGGCCCCCATACCCCGCAGCCCCAGCTGCTGCAGTCTACCCGCGTCACCACCCAACCGCGGCGGCCGGGCCTGTGCGCGCGCGCGTGTGCGTGTGCATGAGCGTGTGTGTGTGTGTATGTGTGTGAGCGCGCGCGGGGTGGGGGGGGCCTGGATTGGCTCGCTCTCCCCATTGAGGGCGCGGGCGGGCGGCGTGTGCGCGCGTGTGTGCGCGTGTGCATGTGTGTGCGCGTGTGTGTGTGTCGGTGCGGCGGGCGCGCGGGAGCCGCGGGTGTGCGTGCGTGTGTTATGGGTTTGCCTCCCGAGCAGGTCGCACATTGGCCCCGGGTGGCTCGGGGGCTTGGGTCGCGCTTGGGCGTCCTCCTCCTCCTCCCCGTCCTCCTCTTCGTCCTCCTGCACCTCCTCCTCCTAATCGTTTCCCAAGTAGCGGCAGGAGCCGGAGCGGAGGCAGCCGCGGCAAGCACGGCAGCGCGGCGGCTGCTCAGCGGCGCAGCCCGCACAACTGTGCGGAAGCGAGCACCGGGGAGTCGGGGGCGGGCAGAGCGGGAGGAGGAAGAAGCCGGTCTCGGTGTTTGGGATTATTTTCCCCCCTTCTTTCCCTCTCTCTCTTTCCGGAGGGTGTGTGTGGCCCCCTCGAAGTGAAGGAATTTCGCTCCAAAGCGAGCTGGGACCGGAAGACTCTAGGCTAAGTTATCTCTCTATGTAGATGGTGTCAGGGAGCGAAGCTACTGACCGAGCTGCTGGTAAATGTTTTTCACTTCTTACTCTTTATGCTTAAGGCTTTCTTTTTTATATTTTTCTTTTCCCTCCTTTTCTTTTCTTCCTCGTTTCCTTTCTGTTGCTCTTCATTCCGCAATCGCTCCTGAATCAACTGCGGTTCCTTCTCCCTCTCCTTGCGTTTATGCAGTTTGCAACTTGTTCCATGGTTTTCTGTGTATTTTTTCCCCCTTCATTCACCCTCAGATGAATGCTGGAGCGTTTAAATTCGCCACTTCGGGAGGTCATCCTTAGTTGCATGAGTTTCAGGGGGGAGGGGAGGGCAGGCTGCTGTTTCCCTGCGGAAGGACTGCTGGGTTCTCTAATGTTCATCGCAATTATAGGGATTTTTTTTTTTCCTTTAGGATGCATCTTAACATTGCATTGATGTTTAAGGTTATCGTTTTCCAGGATTACAATGCGTTTTTGACTCAGTTTTGACAGCATGACAGATACCAGGGATTCCAGAGCTTCTGTATGGCACAAGCCGGCTCAAATATTCAAAATCGCAGGAGGGGTCATTTGCATTCCAAAAGAGAATTTCTTTTTAAAAAATGTTATTTTGCATCACACTGCTGCAGATTTGCAGGAAGGAGGAATAGGTACCACTATGCAGATTGCTTGCAAAGATAATAAACGTGTAAGTGGTTTAGTGCATAATCTACTGTCCTGTTGTCTGGTGACTGTGCTATTGCTAAATTTACTTAATAATAAATTCAAGGCTATGGAGAAAGAGGGAGATTGCTGGTATTGTTAGACTCTAATTGGTGAGATACACAGCGATTTCTAACCTCAAACCAACCCTCTCATTTTTTTTCTTGAAGTGGATCTTGTCATGGGGGGGGGGGTTTGACAGTTTCTGTCCAGCACATGGAATAACATTGTTGAAAATAGCCAGTATAATGCATGCAAATTGTACTCTAACTCTTTTCTTTAAAAAACAGAACTTACTCTGTAATTCACTGCCATAATGCTTTCAATATTATGTTTAAATTAATAGGCAATAGTTGTGTAAGGCATTCATATCATGTAAGGCATTCTTTGGAGGGCTCTGGGTAGTTACTATGTGTCATATGTTGCTCCCCCCAAAAAATATTCCCAGTGTCAGTTCCAGTTTAGGAGAAAAACCAAGGGGTCAATAGGTAAAGGTAAATGAACAATTTAGAAAGAAACCCGCTCCTGGTTTAACAATTTCTGCTAAGGCATGGGGCGGAAAATGAACTATTATAGGGCTGTTTAAATGTAAGGAGAGAGACCGATAGTACAAGTACAATCCCAGGTCAGTTACTATTATCTGGGGGAACTCCGAGCTCTGAACTCAGGTGAAGACGCCCTAGTTGGGGACGTCTGAGGCACGTGTACTGAACAGAGGAAAATATCACTCGGTGAAGAAGCCTTCTTCTCCTGTGGAGTAGCCACGTCCCCGAGTAGCAACTTGTCCTGTGTGCAGAGTTCAGCTTGCAGTAATACCATTCAAGTAATACCATTCAACTTTGTTTCAATGGAAACTTAGCTGTCATGGGTGGACCTAGTAGGACAAGGTAGCTTGTTTCAGACCAAAGAGCAAATTGCACATTAACATGACAGACCTTTTTGCATAGAAAAGAACACCTTCCCTGAAACAAGATATACATTCACCTGTTCAGAGTTCCCTGAACTGACAGAAGCCTTCCTTAAAATTATGAACAGAATTCTTGCTGTCTAAAGCTTTTCTCTTCTGTTGCAGTCTACTGATCAAAAATAAGGCATTTAATTTAGAGTGCAGACTCAGTTTCTTCGCGAGTCCCCTAAAGTGGCAATATTGCTATTTTCACCTGTTTTTAGGAACCCTTGAATTTGCCCTTTTGATCAAATCAGACAAGGTGTAGGGGAATTTAAACTTCTTTTTATGAAGATTATAGTTTTTTTAAGTGAAATAGTTATTTCTATGGCAGAGAAGAGAAAAGGAATAGGTGTAGTAAACTCCAAAGAACTCAAGGTGTGTAAAACATCATGGGTCTCTCCTTCTAGGAGTAAATCCAGAAAGCAATATCCTCCATACTGAGCAGCTGCATTAATCCTCCAGCCCCTCCATACACATGGCCATCAAGAGATAAGTGCCTGACCAGGCTCGGGACTTATTTTGCAGGGCCCCTGGGCAAGATTTCTAATTGTTATATAAGGTATCCATAGCATGATGCATTTACAACACATCAAAATATTCATTTTCGATTTTAGTATCTTCCTTAGATGTGAAGACAAAAAAATACATTGATTGAAAGATTGTTTTCTTTTCTTATTTTTCCTGCTGAGGTTGGTTGGTTTTTGGTTTCTTTTTTAAAGAATTTTGTTTTTTGTCTACCCTTCTTTCTACTTTTTCCTGGTAACTTCTGAAAAACTCTGATAATTTGTGCTAAAATAGTATGCATATCTCTGTTCTGGATGTAATGCTAGGTTAAATCACCATTCAGTTACTAGGATTTCTATTATTACATGGCTCTGTGTTATATTGTGTTTGCGATTTTTGAGCTGGGTGGGTTTATTATTATTATCATTATGATGATTATTATTAAGGTTCTTATGAAAGCTTAGCTCATTTTGACTTTTTGTGCCTGATGTTGCTGTCAATTTAATGTATCAAAATATTATCATCTTGTTAGCTTATTGGTCACATAGAGCATTTTGTTTAATTGGTCTTCCTGTTGAATTTCAGCATTTGCAATAGCATACTATCTGACCTCATGGGGAGAAGGTAACTTTCTGGCAAGAAAGCAAGGTAGAAAGGCAGGTAGGTGTGTCGGAGGCCGGATTCAGGAAATTTGACAGTCACATCTGTCTATACTGTTAGAGTTTCTGTTTTCATTTTGATGAGTTTGGAGGTTTTTGTGCATGAGTGAAGTGTTGATTTTGTTGGAGCTACTGAATGTTTCTTAGAATTAATTTTTTTTTCCCATTGTGCAAGTGAAAGAACTTTGAACTTCTCGTGTGCTTTCAAAGAGAATCCGTATTGGCCAGCTGTTCCATTGCTTTCTTTTTTGTTCCGATGGCTTTTGAGAGATGATTTTTTTTGGTGAAATAACAGTCAAGGTCATTTTCAAGGGCCTTTTTATCCCTCCCTACCTGAGATCTAAAACTTAAAGTGAGATCTAGAGAAACAAAACTTAATGTCGAGCCACTTACCGACTCCAAACATGGTCGTGGGGGAAGCATATGATTTTTGCTTCTCGTTCCTCTGTGGGAAGCAACAGTTTCTTTCTTTCAACTGCTGGTTCTGTGTAGCCCTGATGGCTTCACAAGGAGAAACCTTCCACTCCATGCAACAGATTCACAAGCTTCAGAGAGCAGTGCAGCTCATCTTTCCCCACCTCTAGGGGAGGACAGATGCCTTTTGATATGTTTTCAGTGAAAAGAAACAGCCATATTTCATTAATTAAGATATATTTAGTAGGTAAACAATACCTCATGTAAAATATTGGGAAACGACCAGTAATGTGTGCGTGTGTGTGTGTGTGTGTGTGTGTGTTTCTTTTGTGGTGAGAAAAACAGTAGTTTTGTCAACATATTCTTTGTATGCCTGGCTTCTGTTTTGCCCTTAAAAAGAGCATCCACCTGGGTCAGTACTAGGTACAACCAGTAACATACCTTTTTAAAAATATTTTAAGTTGTTTTTCTAATGCCTATGTAATAAAGACATAGCACTACTTGTATAATTATTTGACCTAGGTTAGTGGTGTGCAAAAAGAGAATTATATCTGCTCCGGATATTTTAAAAATATTTCCTAAAGAGATATAGAGTGTTTACCCTAAATGTCGCTCTTCCTTGCCTCACTATATTCATATAGTCCCTCCTACTGTGTTGAAGTTGATATGCTGCATCCTTTCTGAAAATAAACAATGAATGTCACTTATGAATGACAAACAATGAGAAATAGTTTGCAAATACATTTCCTCCTCTTTTGCTGGAAATACTTTCATTGGCTTATATCTCCTAAGTGTAAACTTAGAACTCTTATAGGTAAAAAGAAGCAAAAGGGAGAAATAAAGTATAGTATGTTCTTTTCAACTATATGGTGCGTGAACCTAGAACAAATCTTTCAACTCAGCTAGTCTAGTAAAAGAGAAATTAAAACAAAAGAATGCAGTGAATACGTGCAAGTAAAACTTTTTTCCCCCATAAGAATATTTTTCCACTAGGCCACTGGGGATTAACCTTGGACTCTTGATGGGACCATGGACAGCTCCCTGACCGGTGGTGTGCTAGGCTCCTACCACTTGCTTATGATGGATCCTGGGGAGACACATCGTTTGTGGGGGCATTTAGACCATGCTGACTTGGGCAGAAAGCAGCAGTGGTTTATCTGAAGTTTAAAACTCTCAGAGTCTAATGGACATTCCTGGCAAGTAGGCGTGGTTCCCCTGCACATCTTTGGAGATGGACTGTGACCATTTCTGCTCTCCTTCTCCAGTACAGTCCTGACATGAAGGCTTTTGAACATTAATATAAATCTAAGTGTTTCAGCTCACTGTTTCTTATTGCATGAATTTGTGAATTTTGGAACGTGATGCAGGCCTGGAGAAGTTTGGAGCTGGGCATCCCAAAACAATCTTTTCTTGCTCTGATGAGAGAATTATTTAGCAATATGTAAGCATATTTTGAAAGTGCTAGAAATTTTGTATTATTCATTTTTGTTCATGACACCTTTATAAAGCATTTATTCGTGAGTTCTATAACGGGGAGCCATGCACCCTATAAAATAAGAATTTGTTCATGCATTTCATTTAAAAGAACAAGCTACTGCTTTTATTTATTTGTGCTCCTCAATCTTGAATTTACCTCCTAGGAGGCCAAGGCTAAGGCTGAGGAATATAATTCATATGATGAAGATGAAATCGATTTTAATGATAATATACTGATTCTAAATCTTTAGGGCAGACAATTCCACACAGGATTCTTCAGAAGAAGGCTTATGTTTAAATATCATTTTTATTATTGCTTAGAACTTAACTGGTTATATTTGGACATCTCTCCTACTTCAAGTAGAGGAAAAGAATATTTGTGGGGAAGAAGTACACCCTTGAGTAGAAATTATTTTGGAAGAGTTTTAAATATCTCTTAATGTAAAATAACCATTTCAGAGAAGGGTATAAGCTACTTGCTACAGTAGTCTATTGTTTTTTGTTTTTAAAGCTACTTCAAAATTTCAGTGTTCATATTGGAAGGAGTCAAGTTAGCTCCTTAAATTACTTCTAACAATGAAACTAGACCCTTAAAAAGATAGCTTTATCCATGCATGTGGCTTATCTCCACAGTAAACATTGCATAGCTAAGGTCATATTTATTACAGGTGAATTCATGGCACCTGACTTTCTGATCCTAACCCTGATAATTTTTCTAAGCCACTTCAAATAAAAGAGTGTATCATTCTGTATTAAATGTTTCAGTAGAAATTACCCAAAAGAAACAGAGGTAAATTATAGCCTCAGAAAAGTATTTTTTTTCTTTCTAAAAACAGTTTTACATTCCCCAGATCAGGCAGGTACTCTGCTATGCTAAGACTTTTGATGCCAAAACTAATTTGATACCAAAATGATATCTAAGAAAGCAATTAGCAAATGAGGTGAATGCTTTAAGTAAAGCTTTATTCTGTATGCCTAGAGTGTATCTATAAGGTGATTTCATTTTGACTTGCTTTAGGGTTTGCTCAGGTAGTAATTGTATACAACTGTGTCCTCTACCTCCCTGTGTCTTTCTCTCTGTCTTCTAGTATCCTCAACTCATTTCCATTCAAGTGGCCTAATGTGGTACAACAGCAGGAACTGGAAACCTCAGCCAGTACCTGGCCCTGCTGGCTTGGGTTCCACAAAGGTGCAGAGGAAGAATGATGTGAGTTGGGTAGAGGAGGAGAGGGAAATTTATTCTATGATGGGCTTCCACGTTCTCATTTCAGCAGTCATGTTAGCTGTGTAATTTTTAACCACACTGAAATTTTTTGAGAAAGCCAAAACTGCTTCTCCGTATTTTAACCCTAAGAATAATAACTTAATTATTGCCAAAGTGATGCCTACTGGTTATATAGGTCTACAATTTGCATGACGCAGCGTCTCATTTTTCTCTTTTTTAATCCTGTTTATATATCCATACACACAGACTTAGTCAGATGAATCCAATTACTAAAGGAAAGAGACAAATTTATTTATTATATTTATTGGATGTGTCTGCTGCTTAATTATCCATTGGCAAATTTACATATGGCCACGAAGAGGGCTGTGGACCTATGTGGAAAAAGGATCAGTCATGATTTCTCATAATCCAGAGGAAGCTATCAAGAAAATGAGCCAAAGGTAAAAAGAAAAACAAAAGTATCCTTCTTTATTACCATCAAAGTGAGAAGGTGAGGATATAAGAACTCAAAGATATAACACACACAGAAACACATACACATGTGCATGAATGCACACATACATGCACACACACCCCAGGTGTGTTTGGCTCAACATAGAAAAATTTAGAGAAAAGAAAAAAAAATCTGACCAAGTTTTGTGAGAACTACAGGAAACCCCATGCACTATGAAACAAGTACTGAGTTAGTTGTTCAAAGGTACATGTTGGAAAACTAACTCAAGTGTTTCATGAAGCGCTGGAGCAAGTCCAGACTTCAGCAGGGAGTAGGAAGCAAAAGTAGAAGGTGGTAGGTGGAGCTGGAAAGGGTGAGAGATGATACATCGGGTGATGTCCAAGGTGACATGTGAAAGCTGTGCATTGATCATGTGTGACTCGGATCATCACATGCTCCGATAGCCCTCCTAAACCAGTGAATGACAATAGACTTTGTATTTGACCTTGGATGACAAATGCACACACAACTTTTACTCCTGGTCTTACATGTTTTTATTTTAAAAAATTTCTTATGGCAATGCAAAGTGGTTTTCTTGTTTTATTGGCTTTTAAGCTTACAATGATAAATTGTTAAGTGTGGCTTTTCTTGTGTTTTGTTTTTATTTTTTTTACTTCCTCTTCTCATGTAGTCCTGAAATATCTGTGAGGAGAAATTGCTCTTCATAGTAAATGACACCTGAAGCGATCACACTTTCGAGGGCCTGTAGTGAGGCCAAACTGCAAGCACAACTCTCCTCTTACTTTTGTCAGTCTTCAGTTGTGGGACTCCCACAATTTCCTAATTTTACCCAATTTAAACCCCTGAGGTAGAAAATGTGCAAGAAACTCAGGAATGAAAACAAATTGTTTTTGAACTTAACTTATTGAGAAGCTGTCTTCAGTAAATAACTGAGTAAAGTATATTCCCTAATTGCATACTGTGAATGTATGATTTTGAGAAAACAGTGAGTAAATTATGACCATTGGCTAATTAGCATTAATTTTTGGGAGGTGCCACTGAAAAAAATTCTCTTTCCAGTGCCTTTGGCTACAGAGAAATTAAAATGGCAACATGAATTGTGACAAGTGGGAGAGAAACGTGATTTTGTACTTGCAGACTGAACAGAAAAATATGGAAGATAAACAGATTTGTGTATTTATTCTAAATTGTATTTTGAAATTTATTCTGTAATAATTTTTGTTACCAAGTCAATGTTGCTTTCAGCTGGTTTCACCGCAGAAGCCAAACAGTAAACAGATAGAGAGCCTGAACTTGCCTTCCTAGGACAGTGATTTCTCACTCAGCTATTCCCTAAGGCCACTCTAGGTATATGAGGGGCACCGGTTCTTTTGATATGATTTGTGTATGTTCCCATAGATTGTGAAGTCTATTCCTGGGCAATTTTCAAGTTAAAATTGTGTTACGGCTACCCTGAAGGTTGTCATTTCTTGGTTTTTCTCTTGTCAGTCAATTCATAAGTGTTTATTAAGCCCCCATGGGGTGTACACAGAGCCATACATGGTTTGAGGGTGTGTGTGTGTGTGTGTGTGTGTGTGTGTGCGTGCATGTGCCTAGTCTCTGCCATAGAAGCTTATAGACTATAAGCAAAAGTACTGTCATATGTATGTGTGCATGTATAAGGCTATATTTTAATTACTGAAGCTTAAAAATTGATTTCTTATTTGTTTTGCGTGCATGTGTGAGAGTGTGTATTTTAAGAACCCTGCTCTGAAGTACTAATCTTTTGACGTACTTTGAGAAAAACATAGCTTCAGGCAAGGTCAGGAATATAACTCCTCAGCTTTCTTTCCTTGTATTAATTATTTATTTTTAATGCAGATACCTAGTAACAGGCATGTTTAAGTAAACAGTAAAGCCAGTGGTCCAGTACTAAGCAGTATAAGCCTGCCGACAGCAGGCAGATCACTGTAAACATGTAGGTTTCCCAAGAAGTGCAAATTCTGATGCTGGACATTTCTCAGATGTGCTTCTTGCCTGTACCAATTTAATCACTGGGTAGACAAATAACTCCACAAATAACTCCACACCTGGATGTTGTCAATTTTTATCTTTCACAAGCAGTGAGTCCACTTATGAGTTTTTTTCAAGAAGGAGGGTTTTTTGTTGTTGTTGTTGCTGTTGTTGTTTTTTTAAATAGACAGGAATTGAAAGGAAGAAGACTTTGCAAGCATTCCAAACTGCCATGGATGCAAATTTGTCTCTGTCACAATTTTTTTTCTCATCTGAACCTGAAAGCCTGGAGTGAGTATGGAGGTTCCACAATTGGCTTTTCAAAAGTGTTCATGTTCTTAAATTCATCTCTTACCAATCATTTGTGGGGAGGGTAATATTCTTGAAAGTCTGATGTGAATAGCTCTGAAAGAGCCTGGTGACAGGAATAGTACTCATAGGCAGTGGCCTTTCTCTTGGCCCCAAGTAATAGATTCCTGGACTTTGGACATTCAGTTCTGACTTGATGTCTCTGGTCATGCTCTTGATTAATACTCATTTTGACTGTGATTTTCAAAATGTGCATATGTCATTTCCAGCAAATCGTAGCTAAACTATCAAAATTTCTTTTCCATCTTCTGTTCCTTGCCAGTCTGAATTGGAGAAAGCAATGGCTTAGAAGAGAGAGAGCCCCTTTGGTGATATATTCCTCATTTGATCTTGTACTTTTAGCTCTTTTTCTATTATGTGTGTGAATATATAGGAATTTGGAAGATCATTCATCCACAGCTCCTGGGTCCTTTCAGCTTATAAAGTGTTTATGATAAAAGGATATTCTTTGCAACTTACAATAGTGCAAGATTTCTTCATTTAGTCACCATCAGTTTACAGAATGAACCAATGTGAAAGTACAATTTTAATTATTTCTCACTTGGGGATCAGTTCATGTTCTCAGATGGCATAGTGAAAGGCTAATCCTATGTAACATACATGAGGAAGGAATGGGGTAGAAGTATGTTGAGAATTGCAGGGTTACCAGCAAAGACAGCTTTTCTGCTGCTGTCACTGAATACAGGGTGCCTGGCTGGAGTCCCATGTGTCCCTCACAAGAGCCCATGTCCGACTGTTAGCTGCCTTAGAAATGGAGCTCTCTGTGCTACACCCTAGAAATCCACCCCCCCATTATTTCTTCTGTAGGTCTCAGAGCACTGGACTGCTGCTCCAACTTGATTGACTCTGTCTGATCTTGGTACACTGTCTACACTTTTAAAATATAAGTCACAGTCTAGTGCTTTCATAGCATACGATGAAAGACAAAAACTAACATTGTCTGATGGTGTGATTACCTCCAATTGGAATGGAAGAGGACACTCAGTAACACCCATAAACACAAAGTCCCCAGCAGTCCTAGGCATTTTTCCTTTTATAGAAAATGACCCATAGGGTCTCAGAGAGTGGATGACAAGTGCTTCTAAGTGACTGATCTCTGCCCAGGAGAATTCCTGTCTTACTTAAAATGAACAGGAAACCTTTCTGATTATAAAAGTAGCAAGCTCACAGCTTCTGATGTAAGCATGTGTGAACCTCAGGTATTTTTATCATGTAGAAATATTTTGTTATCACCCGAAGTCGTATTGAAATGCTACTCACTTGAACTCTGCTCATTTCAAAGTTAAATACAATTTACCTATGGTCTCCTGGCATTTGTCGATGTTCAAAGTTCGTAAATGGTCTGAAAGAAGATGGGGAGAATTCATTCAAACTATATAAAGAGGCCATCTGGATGTCCTAGTAATTGCCTGTAAACAAAATTTAATAATAGAAGTACAGGATAAGGTATCAGATGAATTTTATAAATCTACATACAAATTGATAATAACAGTAATCATTGAAAGGAGTGGAACTGTATTCATTTTTCCCTATAATTTAGATTCCGTGAACTACACACCCGTCTTTCTCTTACTAAATTATGAGTAAACTCAGCAAAGTATAAGACCCATGCAAGTAATCCACATCTCTTGTACAACTTTCACATCTGAAGGCTCAGCCATCAATTCTGCAGCTCTAAATTAATATATTTATCCCCCCATCACTGTCTCCTAAGGATTTTGAGAATTAATTAGAAACAAAATCACTTTCAGTCCTTGGATGTTACATTTTGTGCTGAAAAAATATGAGATACTGAAGTGTTATTAATAATGACAAAGGTTCATCCAATAAAATAATCCGACTGGCTGAATTCTCACATGGTTGGTATTTTCTAATATAAATTACTGTAGGATTAGATAGTTAAATATTGAATATTGTCTCATTTAATGCAGTTCCATGAAATATTAATGATAATGATGGTTCTCTAGTTGGGGAATTCGGAGATGGGTTTTTACTGACTAATAGCTTTGGCCGATAGCATAATACATTTTACAAAATGATAATGAAGATATTTAAATGAAGGTGAAAGAGGAAGTAGCCAATGAATTGACAGATTTCACATAAGTCAAAAGTGACAAAAAAAATTTTTTCTTCTCAAATATTTTTCTCTGTCTTCGAATGACACCAGCATGATCATTGTAGGTACCTTTCTGAATTTGTTAAAATATCTATTCTATCAGAACGTGGGAGAGGAGAGCTGTTGATGTTGTGTAGTTGGCATGAGGTATAAAAGTCTAAAAACTGGACTGGGCTCTGAAGGAAGGCTGCCTGTGTGGATTGTGACAGTTGACATGGGATGGTGCATGAAGTTAAAAAAGAAACAGGAAAGGAAGTGAAGGAGAGGAAAAGGAGAAAAGAAATGTAGTGTGAAAGAGAAAGAAATAGCTCTGGACCAAAACCATTCTAGGGGAGAACTTTCATGATGAGCAGAAATGAGTATTTAACTCATAGAGTTAATACATTTTGAAAATGTTAGTCTTCGGGTTTTTCCCTCCAAATCTTCCCTGTGTTGACTTTGCCCAATGTTCTAGATTCTGTGAGTTCATATCTCAAATTAGGGAGCCGAAAAGCCAATAATAAATAGGATAAGTGACTATTGTTGAAACATTTTGTCATGAATAGACAAAAAGAACAGCTACCAGTTCATCAAATTGGCTTAAATCCGGTGTTTGTGGAGGGTTTGCTTTTTTTTTTTTTTATTATTCTTTTTTTCTAGAAGAAAACTTTAATGTTTTGTGAGATGATTTTATTCGAAATTGCAGCTATCCTTGTCTCAGACCCAGTAATTTAACAGTTGAAAAAGCTCCCTTTTTTGTTCTGGGTAGATAATGTATGTGGTGTGAGTGAATACATTTTATTTTAAAAAAGTGTTTTGGGGTTGTATTCTTTTAGCACAAACTTACTCCTTGATAAAGGAGCCAGCTATAATTTGCAGAAATGACTGTTTCTTTTTCTTTAGTTGTTGGATAATTGCTCTTTGTATACACTGTGAAAATGTTCATATAGACCAGTGACAAAGCCTAGCAGATGCACTTGCAATTATCTAGAATTTAAGTAAATTTTGCATCTGATACACACAAAGCAAACGCTTTGTCCAAGCAAGCTCACATACTGGCGTGTGGATTGCTGTGAATACAATGAGTAGATTTTTAATGGAAAACAAATGGAACTATTAGTAAGTCATTGTTTTTGGGTTTTTTTTTTTTTTAACTTGAAAAGACACTAGCTTTAGGCATGGCCTCCAACTTATTCATACGCATCCTCAGTTCAGTTTTAAATATGACATTTGAAATTAGAAAAATATATTTAAAAGATTATGTGTAGTTGTGGGTTTTTTTATTGGAATATTATTTAGTGCTTCCTTGCAAAGGAATGGGAAAATATTTGTTTCATATTCCAATGTTATATTTTTACAGCTATGAAGGAAAACATTCAATTATTATAATTCTAAAAATGTAAAAGGTGAACTTCATGTTATAAATAAATCAAGTTGTAGATAAAAGATAATTATTGTGACTTTAACAACCTCAATTCAAAAGGGAGATCATGAGAAAGAATATATAATGTATCCAAATTCTACTTACTATAAACGGTAGAGAGCCAGTCAGAGGGACAGTTCTGCGCAAAAGCCTCTTTACCCAATTTTGTTTGAAACTAATCCTTCCACTGTGGATTTTTTGCTGTTGTCTGACTTACATAACTGAGATCTTTGAAGGCTTAATCTTTTTCCTCTGTGTTTATTCTTAGGAAATATTAAATGCACGGAGCTTCTTGGATTCTCTGAAATGCCTTTAGGTCTGCTGGGAAGTTTAAATTATTTTTTATTTCCAATGAGCGGGTTACAAATAAATTGGCCTCATGGACTTTTTCTTTCCTAGTTTGAAGGTGTTCTGTGCTATTCCAGCTTTTGAATGAGACAAATTTCAAAAGGATCCAAAACCATAGAAAGGCATTGCCTCTCTTGCCCACTTTCTGCTCAGTCTTAAATGGAATGTAATAATAACAGCAGATCTTTTCTAATTCTTGTGAGAATTAGGCGTCTCCAGGAGGTCTAAAGGTTGAGTCATTGTTTGGAAAAAAAAATTTTTTTTAAGATGGATTTGGGAAGAAATTTATAAGAAAGAACGGAAGAGCCTGACAGAAATATTTTAGGCTCGAATTAGAACAAGACAGATGTGCTATTGCTGGGATATCATTTCTACGAAAATATGTACCCACCTTAAGCACTGTCCAAGAACAAAACGTAACATTGCTTTAGCTAAGTACTTTTCTAGGATTTCAAAAGTGACAGAAGTTTCCCAGGTGTGCATACAGACGTATTTTGGTCTCCCCAAGGTAGATCTCGCACACGCCGACTTCCCCAGCCCTTCTCCCCAGCTTCCCTCCCCTCCCCCACTCAGGCTTCCACTTTTAAAACTCTTTTAGGCTATTCTGTAGGTTTTGAGAGGAACCAGGTGCTTTCCTTGGTATTTAAGCAACTTGCTATTTTGAAATTCCCTTAGAGAGCTGTGGGCATTTTTATTTCTGTGTCTTGAAGCATCTCTTTTCCTCTCTAAAGGAGAGACTGCTTACATAATACCCAGAAGCAGACCTTTGGGAATTGCCTCGCTATTTTCTGGATTTTTTTTTTTTTTTTCAAGAAAAGGAACGCGAGTATTCCTGTGTCATGTGCGCCCTCCCACGGGGGTCTCAATTGGAGATATTTGCACAATAGTCGATTCTCAGAAGCATAAATATATACAAACTCATCTTTCCAACGGGGAGGACTCAGTAGGGAGCAGCACCTAAGAGAAGGCAAGCCCGCTAATAGCTCAACCCCACAGCGCTTCTTGAAGGAACAGCTCCCGAGCCAGGACCCAACTGTCAACAAAGCTTGCCAGGGAGACAGATGCTGTAGTTGGAAGACAGTTTTCCTCAGTTAGATATTTTGTTCTTGTAGATGGCCAACCATGACTCATGGGGGAGACAGGAGAGAAGGAGAGAGACAGAGAGTGAGAAAGAGGGAGAGAAAGAGAGAGAGAGAGGGAGAGAGAGAGAAGAGAGGCAGGGAGAGGAGTAAATTAATCATGTTCTTAATCCCTATTTAGAATGCAGTCACATAAGTAAACGTCAACCCAGTGAACTTGCCACGAAACCAGAAGTGTCGTTAAGACAGTCACGGGCTTTAAACTTCCACCCAGTGATAGCAGTGTCTAATTTAACCAGCCGATTAAATAACTGACACTCTTTCACGAGCTTATCTGTGGAAAATATTCATGTCAGAATTATCTCATAATCCAGGCTCAAAGGGAGCAGGCGTTCAGAGGATTGAAAACATGGAAATCGTTTTGGGTTTTTTTTTTTTTTTTAATTTTTCTGTGAGAGATGATAGGTTTGTTCCTCATTCTCTCACCGTGTCTGTGTATGTATGTTAGTGTGTCACATTTGCATGTGAGAGATGATTATTTTCTCCCACTGTTCACTCTTGTATTTCCTTCTCTCTCTCTCTCTCTCTCTCTCCATGCACATGTGCGTGTAAGATATATACACATATCATGCCTCTACAGCTGTGGCACATTAAGTCCCCCCTTCCGCTGCACCCCAAATTATCAGCTTCATCTCCATTTATCATTCACTCCCAAGTCTCCTAATGCTTTAGCTACATGAAGTTGATCAGATAAAAGCAGATCTTCTGTCCGAAAGATAGCAAAATTCAGTTTTGTATCTCATGGCGCTGGCCAGACTGTGAATCGCCTTTGGATTCTCAGAAAAGGGCTAATACTGAAAGGAACAGACTTCACTTTCTCTATTTTCTTTTTTTTTTTTTTTCTTTTTTTGTCCTTAAAGATTCTTTGTTTCCTTTGAAAATAAACAAAAGAAAAATTTGGCACTGCTTCTGCGATTCGCGGCTTGTTTGGGGCCGAGTGCTACAGGCTCTTCTGGAGCCAAGTTTATTTCACAGATCCACTCGCTAGGCCTCCAGAACTGGAATATGTTACGCTTTGGAGTGTCTGACAGCAGCCCCTATGACAAATGCTTGATACACTCTTTTTCTGATAGAGTTTCACAAGTGTCCTCTTTTTAGATCTGCATGCCCTCCGCGAGTTGGGATGGCAGGTAGCCAAAAGGTGTGTGTTTGGGGAAAAGGCAGCCTTTTATTTTCATCCCCCACAATCAGTTCTTTGGAGGGTACTCTAGGAACTGAAAACTACAGCTGCCGAGCCAATTTAAAGAGAGTAATTCGCAATTGACTCGTGGACACCGTAGCCACCTCCTAGAGCCACCGGTACTTGTCCGGCCAATATGGAACTGTCTGCGAGGAGGCTCTCCACGCCGGGTTTACGTGTCTTTCACTGTATCTCATGTCAAATCAAGCACAAAGAGACGACCTGTCAATTTGTAGTGCTCCCGTCAATTTGTAGCGCTCCCTGGAGAGCTTGGGAGCTTGAAAACTGTGCGTCTATTGATCCTGGACCGAAGGCGATTGCGTTTCTTCTGAAGTTCATCAAAATAATGATGACACTTTTTTTATCATTTAACTGTTTCAGATATGTATTTATGAATGCACAAACAGGATGAACTGGTTCTTGTACAAATGGCAGAGACTGGAATTATTTCACATTATTTTGCACATACTTAGTACAGTATGTATTTCATAAGTATTTGCTGAGTCAAAGCAACCAAGAATTATTTGAAGAGAATAAACTATCAATCTTTAAAGCCATAACTAGCTTAATAAATTATCTTTGTTTTATGGATACATACTGGAATTTGGTCATTTATACTTTTTCTTATTTTCTAAGTGCAGAAACATCTGCAGCTAGAGCTCCTTCAGATATCAAACAATGTTTATGAGAGACTTAGGATGAATATAATCAAAATTATTTTTCAGTCAGATGCTTAATATGAAGATGTTCAAAATCATTATTTTTATGCTTTACATTATCTAAAAGATTTGCTATAATAGTTACTTTATAGGATTTTAAAAAGTAATTATTATCTTTTTGGCATGAACATATCTACTGTTATTACTTTGACTATAAAATGAGAATCATGTTTTCATAGAAAGAATTTGTATATGAAAGAACCAGTATAATTTATTTAATAATAGGGGTCTGCAAACTGTGACCTATGGGACCGATTTAATCTGGTGCCTGTTATATGCTGTTATATGTGACTATGAATCAGGAATTGTTTTGAAATTTTCAAATGGGTGAAAATAATTGAAAAATGAATAATATTTCATGGCACTTACCAATTATATGAAATTAAAAGTCTGTGTCCATAAGTAACATTAGGGTACAATATACAGTACTCATTCGTGTGTGTGTGTGTGTGTGTGTGTGTGTGTTTTGAGACAGGGGCTAGCTTTTTTATAGTTCAGGCTAGCCCTGAGCTCACTGCGTAGCCCAGGCTAGTCTTGAATTCACAGCAATCCTCCCTCATCTGCCTCCCAAGTCCTGGGATTAGAGGAGTGAGCTGCCACGCTTGGCGTTGTGCTATGTGGTGCTCACTGATGGTGGATTTGAGTCACCACACCCAACTTGTGATATGTGGTACCGATTGCTGGTAGGCATAAACCACTTTGACCAGCATTGTGGTATGTGGTTACTGGGGATCACACTCAGGACCTTGTGCTTTCCTGATGTACAGCAGAACCACTGAACTAAATCCCTGGCCCACTCAAGTATATATTTTTGATGAGTATTGATGATGTCAAGCATTTTGACCGGTATGGCCAATTAGCCTAAAATACTGTTTGATCCATTAGAAAAAAATATTTGCTCTCCTAATCCAAGATACCATTTTCACTGTGATCATACCTGTACTCATTTTTCTAGGCTCTTATATATTTTGGAATTCAGCCTACTTTATGATTTTTAAACCAATGTATTACTAAAATTATGAATCAAAGAAAGATTTTGAACATGTTGGGTGAGATGATGTTATTCCTACAGTGAGCTCTTGGCTTTGAGGTAGAAGAGACCCAATATTGACTTCTGAGGTGGGAAGATGTGTTCAAAGAAAAGGGGATTTAGATTTGGGTTTGAACTTGCATGACTTCTTTTCGCTGACCTGTGGACTCACCTGTGTGTCACTGGACTCACCACACACTCTCAGCTGTACTTACACATGCAACAGCTATTTCTGGCTCATTTTTTAGCAGTGAATCATCGAGGTGTTTTTGAATATGTTCACACCTCACTGATTCCATCCTCTTAACCCTACTCAGTGTGCTGATGTCCTGGGGAGCCAGATTCATGTCTAGTCCCTCAAGAAGCATGTATGGAGTGCTGGGAAGTGTCAGGAGCCATGCAGACACCTACAAATAGAACAAGGAAGAAAATGTGCTGTCATATCGCCAGAGGTCTTCCAGTAACAAGGAAAGAAAACATTGCAGTATGAGATCTGAAGTATATACTCGTCAGCAGAAAAAAGAACACATAATATGTATAAGTGCTTTATATGTAGCATCTCCTAGATGTAATCCTCCAAACAGTCTGTTACAGCTATCTATCACTGTAACAAAACACCAGAGATAATCAAGTTAAAAAGAAAGAGTGGTTCTTTTGGATTCAGTTTTGAAGGTTTCTGCTGATAGTCAGTAGCCCCATTCCTTTTAGTCCTGTGGTAGGTTGACATACCATGGGGGGAACAGGCTGAGGGGAAGAAGGGTTTACCTCACAGGTGGAAGCAAAAGAGAGGAAAAGAGTATTTCAAAGTCAAATGCTCAAGCTCTAGACCTCTTATGAAGCTTTATTTCTTAAAATTTCCACTCTCTCCCAATAGCACCATAAGTGAGAGATCGAGCCTTTTAACTAACTGATGGATCTTTGAGGAGACACTTGTCCAAATTGTAGCGGAATACAGCGACATTATATGCATTCAGTTCTTCTCAAGAGAAGGAAAGTGACTCCAAAATATTTTCTACAATTACCCAAATACTAAGGTGATGAAGCAGATATTGAACCCTAGGAATGTAACCATAAAACTTTACAATGGACAGGTGTTCCCTGAAGCACCCTACCTTCAGTACGTGTAAGGCTGTTATGTACACATAATACTACTGGTGTGGCATGAATAGATGGCCATTATTGTCTGACTGAAATAGGAAGGGTGAATTCAAATAAACAGGTGGGAAATGGAGACAGAAAAAGGACATTAAGCTAAGTATTGTGTAGAGAGGAGCATAGACCAGAAAAATTAGGACAGATTTGGGGAAAAGCAAGATTCTTCTATCTACAAAGTCTAAAAGTAAGTGTCAGTGGAGAAAAAAAGTGGTGGAAACCAAATAATTCATTGACTCATTGGTTCACTCTACAAACATTTATTGAACATATGTTAAGTATGAGGCACTGATTTTAGCGCAGCAGTGGTACATAAGTGTGGAGTTTATGGCTCAGTGAGATGACATAGACAAAATTGTGGTGAAAAATGAAAGATGAAGATAATCTCATCAAATGATGAAGAATTAAAGACTAGCAGGACTGATATATGGGCCAGGTATACATCTAAGGAGTGCATGTACCAGTCGTAGAAAGCCAACAAGACTCAGGAAAGCCAACTCCTACTCAGGAGTCATATTTGATCCCACTCTTCAATAACAAGAAGTCATCAGCCACTTTATGAGATGTTGGAACTATACAGGCAAAAGGAAAAACAAGTCCAAAGTCCCCAAGGTGGAAGTAAAAGTGAAATGTACAATGAGAAAGGTCAAGGTTGACAAGAATGCTCCATGATAAGAAAAGAGGTGGTCAGTGACCAGATCATAATGAACCTATGTGGGAAGGAATTTCTATATTTTTAATTTTAATGCAATCAAAATTTATTTAGTCAATGAAGTGCTATATTTACACCAATCTGAAAGAAAAGAAAATCCTCCTTTAAATGTTACTGTGTCTAACTTTTTTTTTAATTCATGAACTTAATTTTAAAAGACTGGGTATCAAACTTTTAGCTCCATTCATCAATACTGGAAACAGAGAGAAAGGGGACTATGCTGAAATTACACTACCGGATATAATCAGCACAGTTTTGTTTATTTTCCTGAAATTCCATGGGATAAACTATGCAGTTTCTTGAATGAAGTGGCAAGAACATGAATTCTAAAAATTTACAGATTGTGAAAAACTCTGAGAAACTTTTTTATCAATCACACAGTTTTGGACAGGCTTGGATATTGATCCAATTTATTAAGAAATAAATGGCTAATTAGAGAAGTATGAACTGAGACTGGGTATGATATTAGCCTTGAGAAATAGCAACATTTCCAACACAGGCTGAGAAAATGAAAACATAGGGAGGGCTTAAAAGCTCACAAAGGAGAGCAATGCTGTGCAAGGAAGACTGTGGAACTAAGGCAGGCAGGAGTTGCGAGAGGCAGAAGCTCATTGTTAGTGCTAGAATCAACAGAGGCATATGGAAGCCTTGGGTTGGCAAGTGTCCACAAGATTTGGCAACTCAGAAGCCAGTGTGGAATTGCAGCCATTGTTTTTTGGTCAGTAGAAAGTAGTGTTCAGTTGGGTTAGGCAGTTATGGAGAATTCAGAAATAACAATAAAGATACCTAATCTGTCCCCAAGTTATGTGAAAGCTAAATAGATATTTGGAACATCAAAATAAAAAGATCAGTTTTTACCACCTGACCATGTGCTTGGAGAATTAGAGGTCTCTCTCTTGAAATTAATGATCAGAAATTCTATTTTAGTATATGTGCTGCTGAAGCGAGCACCAGAAATTCTATTTCAATATGTTTTCTGGAATTGGATTATTCATTTGATGTTTATGTTATAAATCATATATAATAACTTAAAACTGAAATTGTATTAGACAGAAACTTTCAGCTGGATTTTTACAACCTTTACGTCTATCAAAAGTACTAGTACAGTATATATTTGTTGCTTAACAAAAGGCCGAAAGAGAATGTAAAAGATTTTATGTACAGAATATAATATATATTTGTGTTGCAATATATATTTGCTTTTTGAAGATATCGTATTTTTCTGGTTTAATTTCTTAATGAGGAACTATTTAATAAAATAGATGGAAAATCTAATGTTTTTGCCCATAGTGATACCCTATGCCTTACTCATTTTATCATTTTAAAAACGATTGGATAACTAAACCTGTGATCACAGGCATTGATTGTCAATATTTTGGATTTTCTACTTTTATTAATATAAAAATATTTCCAAAATTGGTCAGATTGTTTAAAATATCTTATAACTGACTCATGTAAAAGCCCTCTTAGCAATAGCCCATATTGAGGAAAAATATGTTGCTGGGTTTTGCGTCTTAAAAATTTGTGTCTTTTTTCCAGAATTTCTATTTACCTGACACAAAATGATAGTCAATTTATTAGCAGATTGGTTAGTTAATTAATTGATCCAATTGCTTATTTTGGTGTGAAAGTTTTAAGATATGAATGGAGACCATTGCAAAAGCTCTTTCAATTTTTTTTTTCAAAATCTAGAAAGAGTATATTTCTAAACATTCTTAATTTGATGAGCAGCACAGAACTTTTAGTGTTAAGATTTGGCTTCATTGTCTTTATAGTTAAAAGCCTTGGTTAAAAGCACTATAGTTTGATTATGGAAAGGAAATTACCTCCTCATACTAAAAGTACTGTGGGTGACTCTCATTTTCCTGGTGTTTAAGGAATGATCATTCTTAAGGCATTGATAGTGCACATTTTTATTTCTCAGGATGCACCAGGCCTCCTGGGTACCACTCTCACCTCTGGGCGGGGCCGTTACACAGAATCCATGTGCATCTCCCATTGTCTTTCATTGCACTGAAAGAACATTTTCCAGAACATACTCAGATGGGGGAAAAAAGAAAAGTAACCTTAAGAACAAAACAGAATCAATAGAGATAGTCTTGACTTTTACATAATTTTTGGCCACTAGGTTTTATCAAATGTTATTCTTCTCCAACGCAGGCCTTAAACTCTTTCGTGTCACCTCCTATCACAGATATCACTTTCTGTGTTGGCCTGAAAATGGCCGTTTGGATGGAAAGCAATAACATCGTTGTATCAGTGGCTATGGTTGTTTTATATGGCAGAGCACGTGGTACATGCTTGTTGATAGCTGGCGTCTGAGTACCATTTATGTTCCCTGCTTTGTTTATATAGACAGATCTCTTTGGCGTCTCCAAGTGCCTATTGCATGTTGTATTCTGCTCCTCCTGCTTTACTTATTCAGCGAGTCACTTACAGAAAGACTTACTTGCTGGAATTGATTTAATTCATATCATGTAAAAAGTTTCTTTTGCACTTACGTCAAATTGATTCTCTTATTCACAATAATATTTTACCCTTCCCGCAACAGTAAAATGACAAGGGATATTTTTGGACAGATTTTATAGTACATGTGAAAGAGAACTAGGGAAGAATGGTCTTTTTAAAAGAAAATCATGGCAGGAGCAAAGCTATTTCATAGCTGTAAATCAACTAACTTGAATCTGGGAGCAAATTTAGTTTAACCTAATAACAGTGAAAATTTGGGCCCAGAGAAACAAAATAACTTTAAATATATATATATATAAAACTGATGACTTAGATGAAAAGAGTCACATGCTGCTCAGTTATGTTAGCTATTTTTAAAATAGAAAATAACACGGTATTTAAAATCTCATTGTGACAATAATATGGCTACTTATATTTATGTGAAGCTTAAGTAAATTAAAATCACCAAAAAATATTAAGAACTAATGAGTAACAATAATGTTTTGTGATTTTTTCAGAAAGACTTTGCTCTTGAGGAGAAGTCCACATAAGAGGTCATTTTGCAATGATAGGGATTTTCTCCTGGAATTTAAGGTACCTAAAAAATTCAATATGATTCATATCTTTAAAATTCTTTCTATCTGATGACTTTTCCATAAACACCCTAGGACTCATTTGCAAATCTGCTTTGAAGTTAATTTCACACTGATCTTTGTGATTTGTACTTGTGAAATATTGTTAGGCTAAAAGAAAAATATCTGAGAAACCCGAATCGTTCAAAGTCACCATTTAGTTCATCTTTTGTTTCAATTGGTTTACTTTAAACCATGCAAGTGATACCAAGTACTTCAAACCTCTAATAAATTAAACAGGCATGATAAAATCTTGGTATGAATTAATATAGGATACAGGAGAATTGCTGCTTAATAATCCAGGTGTCTTCACCCAAGAAGACTTATTAAGATACCTATCACCTCATTAAAGTGTCCCTACAAATACAAACCTCTTCTGGAGTGTTCTTTTCCTTTTAGACTCTAATTTGAATAATTGGGGAGAAGGCTATTTCCATTATGCAAATGATTTCAGGTGCTCCAGTCAGAGTTGCTTTATTCTCAGTGAATAGGTCAGTTTATATTTCCTCATTAATATTTGCAGTTTCAGTTGAAACCACTTCATGGCACAAGTGATAAGCTCCTATCTGGAGCAGTGACTTAATTTATTGTGACAAGGATTTACTTTAAACTGGGCTGGGGGTGCACTTGTCATGGACCATCACCACTTGTTGCTTGTGCGTAAGGGAGAACTTATTTTTTTGCTTTCCTAAAAGAACAACTTGTGCAATCTAAAGGTATGTATAGTTCTAGGAAATGACAGTGGACAACTGTATGTACTTCATTTTTTAGGAATATACCATCTAATGACTCATCATGAAAGAGGAATTCATTGTACAATAGAATATAAAAGACTTAACACATGTATTCTCTTCAGATGGATCATTATTCATTGCGAGTGTGTCTAATGAGCGTCTTAGCGTCTTACTTAGAAAATATACTCAATCTCAGTTATAGGCATTTGGATTCTCTGGCATGTGGATTATCTGTCACAAAATGTTAATCCCAGCCATGATTCCGAGTCAATTCCTTTGCTCAGGAATTGTAATTCTTTTTTAATATTAGCCTTAGGGGTAGAAACATGATTAGAAATGCAGAATAATGCTTTCATTCAGAACCAATTAAAACGACTTCTGAATTTTCCAACATAATGGGTAATTTGCAGCACTGCACTTTTCCATTAAGATAAAGTTTGATGTATTGAAAGATGATTTAAAACTTAGTCACTGAAATATTTTTTTCAAAAAAACATTCAATTTTAGTTTTTGCTAATGAACAAAGTGCTTATTTTTGTCTTTTAAAAAATATGAAATTATAGTCCTGTGTTGGCAAATTAAAAGTTCAGCTTGGGGTTTTTCTGTGTTACAAAAGCCGTGTGTTATATAAACTGTGCTGTATTTCTTTAAAATAGCCATTTATTATCCTTCACCAAAGTATCATTTTACAGGATATAGACAGACTGTCACTTCAAAACAAAAGTTACTTATGTATGGCAGTCTTATGTAATCTGGCACATTTTACCTCAGATGAGAGGAAAAAGAGTTAAAAGAAAATAAATGACAGAATATTCTGTAAATGCATATTGTGTTTACTTGACTTTCAAGGGCTTCACTTTGGAGAGATCTTTGTGTTTAAAATCAGAGATGGTGAATTGAACAGGGACATGGCTTATTATTTCAATCTGAGTGGGTTTGTTAGTGATGAAATAAAACTGGATGTATAAAAAGACTTTTAATGGTCTTTGAGCTTGCAGCGTGTGTGCACTCTGGGCAGCATGCTGCACTGGGCTAGGGACCTTCGTGTTGCTGAATGTCAAAGAAGAGCTTGTCTTCAGCGCACAGCAAGATCGTGCAAAAGAAACATGGGGGAGAAGCCTGTCAGATGGACTTTAAAATGGTATGAAAAGAATCCCATCTGACCATATCATTCACCTAGGGCTCACCTTTGAACTGACCTTTCTTTCGAGCTGTTTCCTTTGGATCATCGGAATACTGAGTCAGGATAAATACATGAATACATGAATTTTAAAAGGTCAATACAGTGTCAGCAAAGTCAGAAAAAAATGTAAGCAAGGAAATTTCTTAAACAGAAAAAAAAAATCTAGAAAAGATTTTGTATTATTGCATTAGAAATCCAAGTCTCTGCTGCCTCACTGTTTCCAAGGCGATGCAGCAGTGCAGTATGGATTCAGGCAAGGGCTTTCTTCCCTTACTGCCTCTGACTGTTTTTGCATGGAGCGGGTATGAAGCCATAGGCAGATTTCACGAATTTTGGGAAGGGTCTGTGGAGGGTTGGCAGAGTCTAAAGAGTGTGAAGTTTCACTATCCCACCTGGGTACCAGGTTTATCCATTTCATGAATGTGCCAATCAAAGAAGTGCTAGCTTTTGATGGAGAATCTGCAGATGATGCTCTAACAGCTCCGTTGATTTTTAACAATAATGTTGACATGTCATTCTATTTCTGCCAATGTGGATGGGTATAATGTGGCTCTTCGACTTCCAGGCTGCAGAGGAGAAGATAGACATTTGCTGTGAATAATATGTGTTATGTTGAACTTATAACTCCGTGTTACTTTTCTAATGTCCTTTATCTTAAAAAATATGAATCTTGACTTATTTTGATCTAGGAGGATACAGTTGCGAACAGGGAATGACATTTCTTGTTTTAGCTGCTGAGGACGTTCAGCTAATTGCGGTAGGAGATGGTAGGAGACACAAATCAGACCTTTGATCTTGGACTAGTCTTCCTGCTCCTGAAGGCTATAGATCTGAGCATCATCTCAATGCACACTTGATTTGTGGAGGCCCCCTGGAAGCCCTGAATTTGTATATTTTGTAGAGAAAATCTCTCTCTCTTTGTCTTTCTCTATGTCTGACTATCTGTCTCTCTCTTTAATTTTTGCTAAAATACACAAATTAACTAGACACCAAACACATTTCCAGGAACTGGATTTGGTCAGTTAAACAGTGCAAGAGGATATATGTACTGTTCTCCAATGTTGTTCTGTCAAGAGCCAGCGATTTAGCTTAGAGGTACCACACTGCCTCACAAGCATAAGGTCGTGAGTTCAATCCTCAGTACCAAAAGAAAAGACAAATAGTAATCTGTCAGAATTGCTAACTAGCTGAAGCTAGATCCTTTGAAGCTGTAGTTAATTGACACTACCCTTTCCCTCACAGAGTAAGCACTTTTATCATTTGATTTCTTTCACTTGCTGAAAATGCGAAAGCAAACCACTGAGTAAGTAAAAAGAAGAAATTTTAAAAATCAGCCATGTTGCCAAAACATAGGTCTAATGTTAATAGTAGGTCATGGCATATATGTTCCTAGATAAATCAGTTTTTCAAAGCATGCATGTGTACATATGTGCTCAGGAGTCTAGGTCCCGGTACCTGACATATTCAACTTCAAGTAATAAAAATCCCTTATTCTTCCCAAACTACCTATTTCACTTTAAATCTCATATGGTATCATATTCCTTTTTTGAGGAAATAAAATTTTCAAAAGCGTAGTGTAATGCCTCTGTCGTATGCAAATCCTGTTAGTATCTTGTAATTCATTTACTCATCTTCCTACTACCAGTGGTTTTCAATTTCATAAATAATAGAGATGCTTTCATTTTGAATATTCCTCTTCCAATGCTCCATTATGTATATACATATATGTATATATACATATTATGTATATATCTTCCTTCTTTGTTGTTTTATTTTCCTGGTGCCCAGAACAACAATGCCTGCTTGTCTGTTGATTTCAGGATCCTACATATCTTAGAGGCATGTCCCAGCCCAGCTGAAGGGACAAATCTGTTCATGGGAGGAGGGGAGTCTTCTAACCTAGCTTTTTTCATCCCAGAAGAAGAGATTATGAACCACTTCTCACTCTGAAATAGTTCACCTTTCCTTCCATCTTCCTGGGTAATTTTTAGGTAAAGAGATGTAGATTTAGTGGCAGTACTGGGAATTGAATACTGCAGGAGCAGCACCCTTGAGCTTGATAACTATCCTTTCATTCCTTTATTTTGATATAGGGCCTTACTAGCTAAATTGTCCAGGCCATGCTCAAATTTGCAATCCTTCTGCCTCTGTATCCTGAGTAGCTCAGATTACAGATGATATGTAAATATTCATGTAAATATTCTTCACATACAGTTTCACACTTTACTGTAGCCTGCCTCTATTTATTTATTTATCTATTTATTGAGATAGGGTCTCACATTTGTAGTTCAGGCTAGCCTTGAGCTCACAATGTAGCGCAGGTGAACCTGGAACTCGCGGCAATCCTTCTACCTCCCAAGTGCTGGAATTACAGGTGTGAGTCACTGCTCCCAGCATTGTTGTATGTGGTTACTGGGGATCAAACTAGGGACCTTGCGCTTTCAAGGCAGACACCGGAACCACTGAGCTAAATCCCTGTACTGTAGCCTTTTATGCATAAATGGTTAAATAAGGCCCTGCCCTTCTCCAGCTGCTGCCTACGCTGATCATCATCATTCACACCATTCTTTAATCTCTTCCCTCCATTACTTTTATGTTATAATCAACTCTATAGCCAAATGAACCATACAGTTCAGTCCTTCTAGTAGCACATAATAAACCTTCATACCACAGGTGAGGATGGATCTTTCTACCATGCTTGTGTCTGTGGCTTTTGGCACACTCCCTTCCACCACGTAGCATGTGCTTCTCACCCAAGGCCTGAGCTCCCTCCACCAGAGTTCAATTTCCATTCTCTTAGGCGTGTCTTGGAAGGAAGGAGGCCAGATGCGGGGTCAGCCTGGTGCGACGCTGAGTGTCAGTGGAGTCGTCTCACAATGCAGCCCTGCAGTTGAGACAGAGTTGTCCCCGTGGGACGTTGTGGGGCGTTACCCACCCGAGAGGGCGCACTAACCTCTTTCCCTCCCCTCCCCCTTTCCTATCTGTCTTTTCTGGGAACACCTCCCAAAAAATGGTTTTGACAGGAATTCTGTCTCAGGGTCTATTCGTGCGGCACTAACTATAAGACACACCACACGTGTCCCAATTTTCTTTCCTGTTAACTGATTGTTACATAGTTTATCTTTTTGACTCTTCTGGTCTTTCTCTCCATTTTGGAATCCTGTGCATATGCCCAGGTCTGCATCGCATTGGTTTTAGGCTAGAGTCTTCCTAGCAGCAAGATTTTTGAGACATGGATATAGTTTGTGAGTTCACAAAGCCCAACAGAGATGGCAGCAATTTCTATTTCTTCCAGCAATAGCTGAGCATGCCTGGATGTTTTCCTATAATTTAACAGCACTGGGATGACCAGCGTTGTTTTTGGTTTGTTTGTTTGTTTTTTTTTTTCTTTTCTCTTTTTCTCCTTCTGCCTCTCTTTTCCCAACCCTATCTATTTCTCTCCCACACCTCCCTGTCCATACCTGTCTCTCTCACTCTTCTTTTGTTTTAGTGCCAGGGTTCAAACCTACACCCTCATGCACACTAAAAAGGGACTGTACCCCTGAGTTGTATCCTTCCTCCCTTTTTAACATTTTTCTTAATGTAATAAATCAAGACCCCGTCTACCCAATCACTGGAGTCATCGTATCTCCTTTCATTTGTGGGTGTCGTTCATGAGTGCTGCTTTACCACTTGTCATAGCTCTGTGAATTGGCAGTTTATTTCATTTACTCATTTTTCATCATGAAAATTGCCTTTTACTCATAAATTTGTAGATTATGTTTATATTGTGATATCTTCACACTGTTTCTGCCTGTAGCGACTATTTTCCTCTCAGTTGTCATTCACTTCGACGTTATCTCGAGTGTCATTTAAAAGAAGACACAGGTAGAAATACTGAGGCCGTTTCTAAGGGCCTGTGTGAGGCTTGGGGAACGTGGCTGGCTGCGCGGTTCGCGTCGTGATGATGTGTGCGTTTGCGAATCGCACGCATCGTTCTTATTTGGGTCAACGTGCACAGCTCGAGCGAATGTGGAAGGGCCTATTTATAGCGCGTTAGGGATTCCCACAACAAAGCTTTTAGCATCGGTCCTGCAGGCTGTCCCACTTACAGTTCTGTGCTGCACGAGGGAACATGAAAAGGCCCAATGCTTCAGAGGCCGGCTGTCCAAGTGTGTGGTTACTGAGCACTTACAAGAAAATAAGCTGCCACCGGAAAACGTGAGAGGATCAGCTCCACGGTGCCTTCCAGATCAACTCATTGACGCCCCTTGGCAGAAACAGGGGCTCCGGAGTTAGCATGTAGGCTTTGCATCACTTGTCCTGAGAGTTTATAATGATTAAGTGACCAGATGCACGCACACGAACACACACGCGTAGAAACACACGCATCCCCTCCTCTAGTCCCATCTACCCCTTCCCTCCCACACTTCATCTGCACGAAGAACTACACACATTTTTTCATGCACTTGAGCTTCTCACCTTGCTATTTCATTCTGAATCATTCATGAAGTTTCCATATCACTATATCTTTTGGCTAATGTATAATAATTGGAAGTATAAAAGTATTTACTCTTCTAAACAAATGACTGGCAAAGTTAACATTTTGGGAAGTACACTTTCCTCAATGGGATAGTGTTAAAAATGTCTAATTAATCATATTTAAGCCAAGCATTTCTGTATGGAGTTTGTAACCCCAATGATAGAAAAATTACATGGCGTGGTCCCAGGTTTGTGGAGATAATCTTTTTAATCTTCAAATTCCTCAAAGCTGCTTTGGCCTTGGGGTTGTCAAACTTGCTTTTTATTGATCTCTGCATTTCAACTCACGCACATAAAAAAATTTTCCCCCTTGATCACAGGAAAGGAGCAACTCTGTGATATATACGTTCCATCATTAAAGCTTAAATCTAGTTCTCTTGCAACTGTGCTTCTGAAATGTTGGAACCACAAAGTGAAATATTTTTAACTTTTTTTCCATCCATCACACTGGTTTTTAGGTCACTGGTCATGTCATCCAGATATGTGTCTGAATGAGGAGCACTTTTCTTAGAGATGTCTGGTATCCTCCTTATATGGGTAAGTTAATACTAAAGGTATCACTGGGGTTTATCCCAAATAGCAATTGAATTATTTTTATTGGAGTTAGAATGTCGTTCTTAGTTCCTCAGTTCAGACATGAGCTACAGAAGCACTGCAGAATGCGCAGCAAGACAATCCCCACACAACACTGAGATTTTAGGAGAGCACATGTTTTGAGAGAGGTGAACCCTTTGCCCAGAGACTTGTGTCCTTGTGACTTTTTAACAAACATCCTCTTGGTGAAGTAAAGGAGGATCAAAGAACTGTATAACAGTATGTGGAGTGCTGCACTGTAGTAAATAATTTGTTATTCCAAAACAAATGAATATCTATCCCAGTAAATTTAGCAGAGTTGGATATTCTACAGCTTTGTAACTACTTTGGTAAATTGGCTATTTTATTAGAGCTAATAGTTCTTCCTTTAAAACATTTTTTTTTGAGACAGGGTCTCGCTTTGTAGTTCAGGCTGGTCCTGAACTCAGCCTCAAACTCAGCAATCCTCCTGCCTCTGCCTCCCAAGATCTGGGATTATAGGTGAGAGCCACATGCCAGGTATTGTGGTATGTACTTACTGAGGATGGAACCTGGGCCCTTGCATTTGCAAGGCAGGTCCCAGAACCACTGATTTAAATCCCCGGCTCCTTCTTTTAAAACTTTTACCATAATATTTTGTAGATCCATATTTTGTAAATCTTTCCAAAGCATTCCTTATTTTATTTAAATGAGGACAAATTTTTGATTCTCATTCATTCTTATTTTTTTGTGTGATGTTACTTGAGTGAATTGAAAGCTACTCTTAAAAAAAAAAACTATGGCAGAAGTGAAGACTACAGTGTTTGGAACAATAATATTTAAATGATTCAGTTGCAAAGGATGAACAAATGTCAGCAGTTAGTGTGCCCTTGCTGTATCTCCCAGCCCTTTATAAACTTAGCTCCATTCATCCCCTGTAGCACTCACATGTGTTAGATACCACAGTTATCCTTCTTTTAAAAAATAAACAAAGGAAAAACAAAAACAAAGACAAATTCAATAACCCGGTCACACAAATAATATACATTGGCTAATAAAATGGAATTCCATAAATCCTTATTGGGAATTTAGGACATTCTGAAATATAACTTCCCTAGAAAGATGAGGTTTATGCTTTTTAGTTCTTGGAGTAACTCAGAGAGACAGATAAAATTACTGTGTCTTTTGCTGTGGTTGTACAAGCAAATGGTGAACATCATCCATCATAATAACTGGGTGAGAAAAAGATGAAATCTATAAAGTATCATGCAATGATATTCCCCTATAATTCTTTGTACTGTTATTCTCACTTCACATGCCCTGTATTTGGCACCTGAAGACCAACTTGAGTCAAACTATGGATCATTATATCCATCATTTCCGAAGTGAATACCTAGACACGGGATTTATTACTAGGGACACGGTCACATGCAGAGTTTCAGTATTCATGAAGAGGCATACTCTGTGGTTGAAACTTCAGACTTACCTATAAATAGGAATAAGTGGAGCTGTTCTTTGTTTACTTTGTAAGAGAGGCTGAGGACCTTGCATACAGAGAAGAGCCCGGGCCCAAATGCCTAAGTTGAAGTAGGCACAGGCAGCCCTGAGGAAATCATTCTCATTGTATCTACTCATCATGATGATCGAGGCTTAGGAATTCCCTCACCACTCTTCATAGGAGACTATGAAGCTCCCTGGAGCTAGTGGTTTTATTCCCTCTATTAGGAATTGAGAGTTATGTTGATTCCTTTGGTGAACCTGCTTGGAGGGTGACATATATCATGATTTCATTTCCTATGGAGAAACTAATGTTACTAGTATAGATTTATGTCACTGGCTATGATTTGTTATTAGATTACTTCTGCCTTGATTGTGGACATCAAGGCTCCTGACTTGTACAAGGGCATTTTTCTCTCTGCTGTGAATTAACTAAGGAATGTGGTCATGTAAGTTGTTAGTGGTGAACCCGTTCGGTTCAGCCTTCTCTCCTGACTGTTTGGGGCCAAACATTCTTACCTTCTTGGAGCTATGGTTTTTCAGTAAGTGTGCAATTCAAATGTGGAAGACAAGAAAAATCCAGTTGGGCTGGCAGAACTTCTCCTGTTCCTTACCCTAAAAAAGTCTCTTTAATGTCCCACATCAAACTCTGAATATGAAAAACTTTCATAGGGATGATCACTGGGATTCCTGGATGTGGCCATTGATTCCATGCTCCTTCCGCACTGTCATCTATGCTCTGTGTCTACCCTGCATTTCAATGCATTCATCGGATACATGAAACACTTCTGGCATGCTGTTCTTTCTGGCAACATCACGGTTAATTCTGGGAATCTCAGACATGTTGGTGGCCAAGGCTCATCCACATCATTCCATTCTTGTAACTCCTATTCCCATGAGGAGGAAACAGATAACAAATGTAAAGATCCAGAAAGCAGGATACTTCAGATGATAGCAAGGCAGCCTTGACAATGGAAACTCAGTACTTAGGGAATAGTGGGACTGGGCAGGAAGTTTTCTGAAGTTTCCCTGGCCTAAGATCTCAGGGTGAGAAGGAGTTGTACATGAGAATTCTGGAGGAAGAGCTCTCCAGGCAGATGGCTTCCAGAGCTGTGGCCCATTGTATCTCATGTATACTTTCAAAAAAGTCACTTGGAGGCAGAGATTTAGCTCAGTGGTTCCAGTGCCTGCCTTGCAAGTATAAGGTCACAGGTTTGATCCTCAGTAACCATATACAACAATGTCGGGTGTGATAACTCACATCCACAAGCCATCAGTACCATGTATCACACCTGTAATCCCAGCACTTGGGAGGCAGAGTTAGGAAGATTGCTATCAGTTCGAGGCTCACCTAGGCTGCATAATGAGCTCAGGGCCAGCCTAAACTACAAAGTGAGACTCTGTCTCAAAAAAAAAAAAAAATCACTTGGTGAAGAGGAATGATAAGGGCTGAAGTCTCACGGTCCCCTAAAAAAGTGGTGCTAAAAAGGTTTGGGCTTAGTCCTCCAAGACGGCAAAGCCACTTTAAAAAAGTCCTCACCAAGGCTAATTATTTTGCCCAACCACATATGCACCAGCAGGGACATTTTTCCACCAGAGGATTTTGATTTTGAAATACTTTAAAATAGTTGATTCACACTTATGCAGTGTTAGTTGTGAACTCCAGACCCCTACACTAGGCAAGTGCTGATGGTGACCTATACCCACAGGTCAAGATGATATAAACTTGAAGGTTGGCTTGTTAGAGGACCAGAACTGTATGATGTGAGGAAGCAAAGGGAATAAATTGGTAGAAAGGGAGTTTGCCGGCGTGGGCAGGGGCTGGGACTTCCAGGGCTTCATTAGGAATGTGGACAGTGTTCCAAGTACAAGGAGCTCATTGGATGGTCTTACTGGAGGAGGAGCCTAACTGTAAACAAGACTTCTTTCATAGTATTTTCATTCCTCATCAACTCTCCTCCCATCCTGACCTAAAACATTGCTGATTCCAGACATTGACTCCTCCACTTATAATCATAATGGGCCATAACTAGAACTGAGGTTCTCATAGTGCCTCATGCCAAAAAAATAAACACACACAATCCTTAGGAAGCATTCATTTGCCTCCTGTCTCTGGTAACATTGCTCATTTGGTGAGCCACAGTATTCTGATTAAGAAATTAAGAAGCAAGTGGTTCATACACAGCCTGAGCAAATTCAATTGTGATCTTGTGTCTGTACTTGGTGACAAGATTATGAGTGTGAGATTAGATGACTAGAATCACAGGAATGTTTCCCGGAATCTTTCTCTCTAGAAGGGGAGGGGAAAAGCTTCTTGTAAAGGCCAGGAGGCTGGCAAATAAATGGACACGTGAGGCTAGTGAGTCCATTGTGGTCACTTGAAGGAATTAGTATGAAAGCACATTAAAGAAGTTTGTTCTGTGAAAAGCACTGTGTGAGATTGTAGAACACAGGGATCTTGCTGGCACTTGGTGCCATTTAAGAAAACCAATAATTTTCCCCAAAATGTTCATGAGCTTTATAAGAAGATCTGGATGGATATTTTCAGAGCTAACATTTCAATGTGTCATCAAATTAGAATTTGATGATGATTGTAAGAGAAAGATAAAAATAAGACATTGGATATTTTAGGTTTGACTCAGAGAATAAGATTTTAGTGATTTGCTCTTAATCCTGAGTTAAAGCAATGGGAAAAAAATAAAGAAAGTGAAAAAACAAACAAAATACTAGTCAGACCCCAAAATCAAACACATTAAATATAGTGCACCTAAATGCTCTTTCTGATTTCCTTAACTATATTGTAGAAGATTTGTCCCAATAATAGTATCAACTGTGGATCACTTTCTTAATTATTTAGAAAAGAGGATAGGCTAGAAAGGCATGTATTCCAAATTATAATGGATCCTGCTCTTCTGCCACCCCCTTCTCCTTATGGTAACTCCCACAAATAGACTAAAACGTGTAATAACTGTACAGAATCTTGTCACAGAAAGAGAAAGGACCCAGACTGGATACTCCAGGCTGAGCAGATGTGATCGGTTAATTTGGTCGCCCTGACCAAGCGATTAAGGGAATTAAACCTGGTCTGTTTCATTACGATGAGTATCCTCAAATCCACTCCTCTCTAGATACAGTGGCCCCAAGTCCAAGAGTTATCATCAGAGACCCAGGTGAAACCAAACACTATCAATTCCAGAAGTGACTCTGCACCTTTTCTCCTAAATAAATGCTGCTGCTGCTGCATCCACCTCAATTAATCCCCTTTTTAAAGGGTACATAAAAACCATTGCAGTTTTGCTTTACAAGTTGGCTGATTCTAAATAGGTTCTAAAAACTTCCTATAAACCACGATGTAGACCTGATCTTCCACTTCAGAACAAAGCTTTCTTCAGTGAAATTTGTTCTCTATATAGAGTACGATGCTATGATTCTCTAGCATAGAGTAGACTCTCAAATATTTTTAATTAAAATTGGACACTGAAGAAGGAATAACTCATTCATTTTACTGGTTACTTTTCATATCCTGAAAAGCCAAATTTTTTGTTATTTCAGTGGTTTTAAAAAAGTCCAATGTTTTCCTATGAAATGCTCCACTTCTCTGAAGTGTGATGGAAGTGTAGGAGATGCAGAGTTGGTATTTTAGTTATATCTTTGCAGGAAGGGAGCATTTATGATAATTTTTAGATTTCACTAGGGGTAGTAAAAACTCTGTGCGTGATGATAATTTCAGTGTGGTGTTTGGCTGAGGTTGCCACCTGGGACTCACTTTCAAACAGAGGCTGTTCTCCACGGAGCAGGTGAGACTTCATTTGCATAGTGTAAGACTATGTTCTGGGAGGTATTTACCCTACATCCCCACACTGCCCAGGAATACTAAAGGGTCTGCTTATTACTGGCTATTTATAAGGTAAACCAGAAAAAGAAGTCTCGCCCCAGTTTTACAAAATGTTGTTAGGTAAAATACGTGATCCCTTTCAGTCATTTCCAGATTGTACTTGCCTTTCGATCTATTGCTGTTTGATACTGAACATGTTTCCTATTTCTGCAATTTTGGGGTGGAATGCAAGGTCCATGTATATCACATGCAGGTCCCAAGCTGGTAAATCATAGCACAAGCTGCAAGAATAATACATACTTTTTTTTTTTTCCTTTTTCACTCCTAAGGACTCACTGTCTCTCTCAGCTCCATCCTACAGATTCCAGTTATACCCAAGCAGTTTACTTCTCTGTCTTTCTGTGAACTATTTGCTTTTTCACTTTTTCCCCTGAATCATCCTGTGAGTTCACAAAGTGAGAATTCCAGGGTTGGAAGAGGGAAGGAGGCCTCAGGTGTTCTGACTATTCCTGAAAATGCCTTTTGACAGAACAGATCCTGTTTTCTACACTGTTCTTTTTTGATCTTTTACCCTGTCTATTTTCTGCTTCTGAGCCCAGAAGGACATAGAACCAAAGTGAAAGAATTTCCTATTACATAAGTAAAATAAAAAAATATGTTGACTGACTTCCCATTAGCAATCAATACTTTTAACTTTTATCTGGAATGACAGACAGATAAATCTGTGCTAATTATCTGATGATAATATGAGCTCTGAACAAAATATATGGTGAATATTAAAATTTTTAAAAAATATTATTGTAGTAAAAGACTCATCATCATCAGTCCTTCCCAAAATATACCCCTTTACTTCAATTATTCTCAGCTCTTTATTCTGATCACTTTCTGAAGCAGTTCTGGAAGTCCTCTTTTGTAACAGTCTTGCTCTGTCTGGAGAGCTTGAAGTCCTGAATCAATACAAAACATTGACTTTTCATCATCCTTGTGACCTTAGGGAAGAGCTAGAAGTTGCACAGTGTCATATCTGGAGAAAAATTGTTGGAGGACACACTTTAATATTTTTAGAATCCCTTTGGTGTAATTTTTAAAAAATTTAAACCTTCACCATATATTTTGATCACATTGCATGCATGGAATCAGGCCAAACCTCAAAAATAAAATCTACATTAGGCTACAACTTGAATGAAGCCCAAGTGTGTTTTGCAAAATGAATGAGGTAGCTACAGAAGCACAGATACTGGCTTATCTGTTTTTCCTATCATTCTATTGATTCTGTAATGATCTCTGATCTCTGTGTCTTCTTGGTCCTCAGACTGCTGTGCTACTTAGAGAGAACAGCCATTAGGAATGACTGGAAAACAGGCATGATGGTGAACACAGAATTTGGGAGACTGAGGTAGGATTATAATCAATTTAAGGCCAGTCTACACTACACAGAAAGACACTGTAGCAAAAACAACTCCCAAACATATTGAAACAAAATACTTCCATGTCATGTCTAGTCAAGGATCGAGAAACTAATTCCCTATTCCCCTCTAGACAAAAGAATTCTCCAGCAACATTTTACTGAAATTGTATTGGTCATTCCTGAGCAAATCCCTAAACAGAAAGAAGGAAATTGCTATAAATATATGCAAATCAGAGCTCCTTTCCTAGGCTGAGATAAAATCAGGGGCCCATTCCACTTTTTTTTCCCCCCTCAATTTACAAATTCATTTCTTTCCACAAATCTAGTCACACATCATTCTGGCAAAGAACTGAATCCAATTTCCCCATGAAGTCAACATTGAACCTTGCCATTCCATTCAGTTGGGTCCTCATTGAACTTGGTTTGGGATCAGAATCAAGGGGAAGAATCAAATTTGTGAATCAAGGTACCACTGCAGAGATCTAGGTTAAATTAACAGCTGTTTTACCCAGTACTTTAAGTAAATCAACTTTGTAAAAGATCTGCAATATAAATCAGACATCATCTTTGCGTCATGGACTGAAGAAATGAATAAATATTCATTTTGATCATACTGTGTCCTTTTGCTTCCACTAAGCGCAACCACTTGTGAGTGATGAAGACTTTATTTGTAGGGACACAAGCAGATCATGGTTCATCATGTCTCCACCTGTAAAACTGAAAGTAACCTGTGACACCACGACCCTTCTTCCTTGATATCATCTCTATATCTCCATACATCCTCATTGTCATGTAAAGATTCTGGGAAAAAATCCATAGAGAATTTAGAGCAAGCAGAGTGAAAGAAAATACAAAGATGGTCTCAAGTTTTAAATAGGGAGACCATGTGATGAAAGCAGGGAATACTTCTAAACTTGAAAACTTTGATTTTCTTTATAGACCTGCAAGGGCCATATCTATAAAATGTATTATAGATCCTGCAGCAATCATTTGAGTACACTTGTGACCTTAGGGAAAAGCTAGAAGTTTCACAGTGTCATATCTGGAGAAAAATTGTTGGAGGACACACTTTAATATTTTTAGAAGCCCTTTGGTGTAATTTTTAAAAAATTTAAACCTTCACCATATTTTAATATTCACCATATATTTTGTTCAGAGCTCATATTATCATCAGATAATTAGCACAGATTTATCTGTCTGTCATTCCAGATAAAAGTTAAAAGTATTGATTGCTAATGGGAAGTCAGTCAACATATTTTTTTATTTTATTTATGTAATCGGGAATTCTTTCGCTTTGGTTCTATGTCCTTCTGGGCTCAGAAGCAGATATCTTCCAGTCTATCCTGGAAGCAAAATACCTTCCCTACCTAATGCAGAGGTTTGCAGAAGTCAATACACCTAACACGTGTAGATGCCTTGTGACTTAATGTGGCTCTGTAGAAAGAAAGGATTTATAAATCTTCTGATAACAGCTCTGCTCTTAATTGCAAATTGTCTTAATATTTTCTGCACACTTTGCTGATTATCCACGTTGATTTGCCTTGTCTAAATGCCACAAATTAGAGATCTAACTTAAGAAACAGTGTCTTTTCACCATACATCTGTGCATCCATCCATCTGTCTGTCTATCATCTGTGCAGTTCTTTACTCAACACTCATTTTCTACTATTTTTAGGAATTGTAGTAAGTTTCCAGAAAGGAAAGGACCCTTCTAAACTTGGCAATTCATGCAGACAAGATCAAAGACAAACCTGAAGAGAAAGTCGTTTGACGTAGTTAGATGACTAAATAGATGGATTGGTTGTGGAGAGATTGTAAAAGGTCTTGGCTGACAATCTGGACTTTTTCATTGAAGAAATAAGTTTCACAGATTCTCCAAATGTATATACTTTCCTTGAATATTTGATAGCTCTCAAGCCTTTCAAAATTAGAGTCAATTAATGTAACAAACATGTTTTTCTTCTAGATAAAGAAAAAATAATTTTATTCAGGGCCAAGAGCAAGTAAGCAGTTTATCAAATTCTAGTCCTCTGGGCATGGAAAGAAGCATAAGTTGGAAAAAAAAAAAAAACAGCACATGATGAGAAATGGAGAAAGAATAATGAAATACGGCAGAGTGTTGAAAAGATCTTCCCTGTTTAGATCTTTAGATAGATCCTGCCCTGTTTCTTGAAAGGAGAAATACTCACTGTATTAAAGTTCTTTATCTTCCAGTCTATCCTGTCATGGCACCATATTTTATATATTTTTATGGGAAAATTATTCCCAGCAATATTTTGCTCACAAACCCTTCTGGAACATAGTGTATTTGTGAGTAGGTCACTAACTTTGAGGTCAGGAAGAATTTTGCTGTCTGCAGTCAAAGATTTAAAAGTCCACGCTGTATGTGCTTCAGGTTCAAGTTACTGGGAATCATATTAGAATTTACAGAGTATTAAAAAGGCGAGGGATAAAAAGGAAAATTCTTTCATTTTAGGGCTAAACAAGACCCGAGTTTAGATGTGCATTCCTTTAACGTGTTTGCTCAGCCCAATCATCCCTTAGATTAGAGTAGGGGGCAGATTATCTCCCATATAATAGCAGATCTGCATCACATTAACGGCATGCCCAGAGATCTAGCTCAGTGATGCTACTGCCAGTCTTATAAGTACAAGGTCATGAGTTCAATCACCCATACTACCAAAAATGAAAAATAAAAATAACATATCCCAAGTTAGGTGAAGGTTTGTAGTAGCTAGTTTAACTGTTTGAACCTCAATTTCTTCTCTATGAAATAAAGACTGTGGGTCACATGCATTATGAGAGCATATGATCAAAATCTGCATTTAGCGATGAAATTCTTTGTTGGTTTCAGTTGGATGAAAGAATTACTACCCATGGCCCTTGTTTCCCCCTGACCAGCTTCTTGGAGCAGCATCCCCCCAAAAAGATGAAAGTGAGCATGGGCTGTGTCCTTGCAACATGTCTTGTTGAATTACAGAAAGATCTTTCTTGCAAAAAGCTATTAAAGGCCTAAGAGCCCCCTCAGAAGGAGATGTAAACTCTTCCCACTGTAAAGTCAGAAACCAGCGCCTGCCCCATCACTTTCTAAATGTGATAGTAAGACAGGTGGGCAGTCATAAAATAACTCAGGAAAAAATGACTTTCTTTGATATTGGGAAGGAATTATGTACCTGAGTTCAGTATACTCAGATGATTGCTGCAGAGCCAAAAACAGTAGTACAGGAAATTAATTGTGGTAAAAATTTAAACTGCTGTAAAGCACGGTGTTAATTTAATTTCCCATTACTTTGTAGAATGCACAGAACATAAAATTCGTGGAACGACTCATAAAGTCAGTGCCGTACTTTATTCCCCTCACTGTGAGGCTGTACTCACACCTTCCTGATGCTGTGGGTTTTTCAAGAACAGATCATCTCAAAAGAGCATTTTCTGTTGTCCACACATGTCAGAAGGGCAGTGCCAATCACACCACAGGTTGCTATTTTCTATTTGGCAAATCTACTCATGAATCTAAACCTGCATCACTTTTCCCACACTCAGTGTCCTCCAAGACTGATGGGCATTGCCCAGAGTTGCCTCCCTCTGACAGACTCTGACTCAATGATTTTTAGTTTAGTTAAGAGATGATGAGGTAAGTAGGCTCTAGAGTCAGAAGGACTGGGTTATAATACTGATTCTACAGTGCATTAGCTGTGTGATCCAAGGTACAACATTTAACTCCTTTGTGCTTCAGGACCTCCTCTGAAATATGAGGATAATAATAGTACCAAAAATTCAACGAAATTAAAGAGATCATAAAGTAGTATATATGTAATACACAGACCAAGTCCTGACACCTATTATGTGCTAAAAGGATATAGACATTGCCATAATTTTGTGTTTAATTGAGTTATTTCAAATGATTTAATACTGCACAAATACACAAATCTGGGTCTTCATATCACATTTTATCTGTTCTTGTGTTTAACTCTGTGGATGTACTATCCAAAAAAGAGAAGAGAAAGTTCTTGCATGCAAGGGGCCTTAACTTATAACTTAGACTTATGGTTAAAATCAGACTAACAAAGAAACAAAAATTCAGTAATTGGGTAGTGAACTCTGACATAGCAACTCATGCTGAATACGCAAATGAAGAGTTCATTGGAACTCATTAGGCACAGTTTTTTTTTTTTAAAAGTAGATTCAAGAATGTAGCTCAGTAGCACCACACTTGCCTAGCAATGACAAGGTCCTGAGTTTGATCCTCAGCACTGGAAAAATAAATAAAATAACAAAAAATAAATAGATGCAATCCACCTCACAGTTATGATTCACATATATGATGGGCAGACAGACTGATTTCCAATCATAGTAAAAGATGCAGAGAAACATTTGAATTTCAGAGTAAATGACTTATTACTTCTAATGAAAAAGATTCCATGCTATATTTCAGGTGTACTTGGGCTAATATAATTTTTATCATTTATCTGAAATTCAGATTTAACTCTGTGTTATTGTATTCTTTTTTGTTAAATCTGGTAACTATTTACATGGTATCTTTACAAAAGTGGGTATTAATTGCTTTTTAAAATTTAGGAGACTTTACATACAAATATAAATGTTTACCCTCTTTTAAAAAATGTAAAAATTTGGCAGAAATCGATCTTGGTAGAAATAATAAGTGGGGAGCATAGTGGCCACCCCCTTTCTGGGATATTCACACCCTTACCTCCCCTCGGTCCCATCTCTTTCTTTCCTTTTTCACTGATTTCTGTCATTTTCTTCTAGAAATCATTACTTTGGGAGCCAAAATGGCTACATAGCAATTTGAAATCTTAGTATTTCCTCATCATTTAGTGTGAATGTCTAGAATAAAGTTCAAAATGTATACTAAATTCATAAAGATGGAAGCATCATCTTTCTTCCTCTAAGATCTGTGGCCATTTCACCACAGCATTGTGTAGTAACTAAATAGAAACATTGCCCTCAGAATGGAGGTGTCTCAATGTTGCCTTTGAAACATGTTATCCAGTGACCCTCTAAAATACTCCATCCTCCCTTCCAACAATTTGAGCTTGTCATACTCTGGCAACTGTCAGTTGACGAATAATAATTCTAACGTTCTGCACTACAGGGTCCGATCCAAGGACAATAACAGGAATTCTTTCACCCTTACATCTAAACTTCATTAGCAATTTCCAACTTACAGTAGTTTATTGCATGCACTGTGTAACGGTTAAAATGAAATGGAGAGTATTAACTTATGTTAGTAATTTCTTGAATTATGCTTGGCTTATTATGCACAGACAGTTGCTTACACTATGCCTGTCACAGATGAGGAAGCTATGTACCTAAATAAATGTAATCCTTTTCTTGGTTGACATGGGCATGAGCCATCGGGGTGTTATTTAAAAACCTTTCAAATTTCACAGAAACTTTACATGATATTAGTACTATAAATGCACTGTGTGACCATAAAAGTTTAGATAATTTTCAAAAGTAAAATATGTGTAAGAAAAATGTCATTCTTTTGTCACGATATCCCTAAAGGATGACTGTTTGTATTTACTCCATTGACCAGAATGCCAGAAGAGCCAGAGAATCAATGAATTAAAATAATCTCTTTCCAAAATGGCCCTCTGCTATCTTTTCCATTTTATGCTCCCCTAAGCCAACATGTTTTTTAGGAATGTATCTATATTTCCAAAATAGAAAGTGCAATGAGGATGTCTCCAAGTTATTATCAGGGAGTAAATGAGCCACGTATTAATAGAAGTATAAAGTGTAGATTTAGTTGTATTTTCTGTTCTACTGCTGGGACAGAAGACAGAATTTGCATAGTGACTTGTCCTTTGGTCAAACACTTTACTTTCAAATTATTCAAGAAGGCATGCTGATGGGAAATACCATTAGCAGATAAATACATATTTATATACTGGAAATTTTAACAAATTTGCAAGTCTGGCATTTCAGTCAAGGAAAATACATTCAGATAAATGTTAATATACCTGCCTTTTAAAGTGAGGTAGTAGGCTATTCAAACATGCTAACAAGCAATCAAATTAGCCTTGAGAATGGAGATTTACCATAATAGAACATTAATCAATGCTTTAATTATTTCCAATGAATTTAATCCTCAGATATAAGACTTTGGAAAAACTACCTCAAGATTTTGGTAAACCATTGGGAAATTAAAGTATCTTGGTGAACACTCAAAGTTTATTAGATGTTTTCAAATTTATTTGAATTTATTTATCCCGTTGTTTGCTGCTATTGCTCTACACATGGGACAAATTCACAAGAGGGACCAGTTCTCTCTTTTCTGGGAGCTTACATTGGGACAGGAGAAACCTAAGATAATAAATAAGAGGTTTCCATGCAGTGTCATGGATCAGGAAATGAAGTGTAGAAAGGAGTGAGGTGTCAGGGTCAGAGGTGGGAAAGCTGTTTTATAATAGTGAATCAAATTTGGGCCGACAGATGTGAATAACAGAAAGAAACTGACTCTGTGAGCATCTACACTAACAAATTTACAAATAAGTACAATGCCAAGCATGAAAGCCCCAACATGAGACTGCCTTGGCCAATTGAATCAACTGGAAGACATATATATGTTAGGCCTGGCTTCTAGTGAGCTGAAAGTAGACCGTACAGAGGAAGCTGGGCAGTGAGCAGGTAAGACAAGGGCATCTATGCATATGTGTTCCTTTCAAGTCAGGTCTGCAAGATCCACCTGTCTTCAAATACCACCTTATTATGTTGCTTTCTCTTTCAAACCCTTTAGCATCATCCCATTGCCTGCAGAATACAGTTCAATCTTTTCCTCACTGCAACTCAGTTCTGGCTGCCCAGTGGATTCCCTGGCACAGCTTTTAAACATACAAGAATATAGCCTGGTGTAGGTGTAGAGGCTCACACCTCTGGTCTTTGCACCCTGGGAAACTGAGGCAGGAGAACTAGAAGTATGAGCCCAGTCTAGGCGAGTTAGCAAAGTCCTGCACACACACACACACACACACACACACACACACACACACACACACACGTACAACTCAGTGCAAAAGTACTGGGGTTGTTCAAGGTTCACCCCAAATTGGTTAAACAGAGACCAGACACATGATATTTTTATCCAGTTTCCAGTTATTTCCGAGCTAAGGTTGCAAAACACTGAACTAGATCTGTGCAGATCAGTAAAAATATATACAAGCTACATAACTTCTAGGGGCCATGTTAGAAAAGTAAAATAAAACAAGTAAGCACCATTTTATATATTTAACCCAATAATGTCCAGGAAATCGTCATTTCAATACATGATCACTATAAAAAAAACATTGAATTATTTCACATGGTTTTCTTCACGCTTATGTCTCTGGAATCTGAGGTTTGTTTCAAGCTTAGAAAATGTGTTTATTTTCATGCAAAATGTTTATCAGAACTATTTGATTTATATTTAGAATTAATAAATTTTGCAGTTGGAAAAATAGATTTTCATCCCCAAGTTGATTATCACATACTTAAAACTTTTTGCAGCTAAATTGAATATTGAATGTGGTTATAAATTAATTCAACACAATTAAATGCTAACTTTCTTAGGTACTTTAGCTACATTTCAGGTACTCAGTTGCCACATGTGCCAATTGGTTATCACTCCAGAAGGTAGAGGTTGGGACTGTAAATGCAACTATTTTCCAGAAGTAAAAGTTCTTGATTTAAAAAAAATACAAAACAATTTTTTTTTAAATAACAAAGCTGAGTTTTTCAGCCTGATATGAATGGGTTTTAATTCAACTTTTTTTTTGTGAAATTATAGATTGCTTCATGTCTGCCAATCTTCATTTTTGTATCCATGAAGTATGAACAATACTTTCACTATATTACAATTAAAATTAAATATGAAAATATAAGTGAACTCTTTAGTATAGCACATTCACAAGATGTTTATGCTTAATTAGATCTTTCTTAAGTTCTGTTCCTCTACCAGAGTCATACCTAATCCTTCAACTCAATTTAACCTCTATATTTAAAATAATAAATAATAAAAGTTAAAAGGGCAAAGATTCCTGTGTCTGTGTACCTTTGGTTCTAGTCATTTTTGTTTCTAAATTTCCTTCCTTCCTATCTTCTTTTTTTTTTTTTTTTTAGTTTTTTTGAGACAGGGTCTCACTTTGTGGTTCAGGCTGGCCCTGAGCTCAGCCTCAAACTCACATCATAGCAATTCTCCTGCCTCTGCCTCCCGAGTGCTGGGATTATAGGCGTGAGCCACCATGCCTGGCACTGTGGTATGTGGTACTGGTTGCTGCTGGGGTGAGTCTCCACACCCAGTATTGTATGTGGTTACCAGGGATCAAACCCGGGTCCTTGCGCTTGCAAGACAGGTGCCGGAACCACTGAGCTAAATCCCGGCCCCTTCCTTCCTATCTTTTCTTTTCTTGCTCACTTCTCCAAACTCCACAGACGTTGAATCATTTTTTTCTAATTCCCAAACCTGACTTGATTTTTGGAAAGGAGGCCGGAGTGCTGTGTTTGATGGGAAATACATGAATGTCCAGAAATCTGTCTTTGAGTCGTAAGTGTGTGAAAGTTTTCCACTTCTAAAACACTAAACGGAGTGATCTTCAAGCCTCAAGTGCAACTTGTGTTCTCATCAGCTCTGAACAGATTTTTCTGGAGAGAACATGCTACTTGAAGTCAAGCTCATTGATACTTTCACATTATTCAACACTGTGATGATAGTACCTGGTTGTAGCTAAGATGGTAGGCAAAAAATAAGTATCACTATCTACTTCTGTCATTGAGTAAAACTAGAAGTAGCGCTTTATATGTTGTTAAATGGTTAAGGGTCTCTTGGAGGATTTCTGGATGAATTTCAGATTTCCATACTCCTTGAAGAAATTTTTAAATATAACTTTATTATATGTAAATAATTATTTTGCATTTTGAAGTTTGAAGAATTCCTCTTTGTTTAAGTAGTAATGCTTTTAGAGGTCATAAAACTCAAGTTTTTCATGTAAAGCTTTAGGAAATGAGATCCAGAAATGGTCTCTAACTAAGTTAGAGACCATAGTTAGAGACCATATAACTACTTCACCCAATCCTGTAGCACAATATTTCTGTTTGAATTAAATCATCCAGTAAGCTTTAGATATACTTATCTATTAAAACTTATTTGATATCTGAAATTATATTAGAACCATAAAAACAATTCTCTTTGTATTTGAAAAACGCTAAATATAAAGATTTTGAAGAAGCTCTTTTAGTATAAATTATCTTATATATTTTCTCTTTTTTAAGGAAAATAGATATTTTGCTTTAGAGCAAAATTCAAACTAAGAATATACTTTATTTATTTTCCTTAATTATAATACATGATCATTTAAGTTTGATTTAAATGACTCTGAAATATAAAAGGAAGACTGGAAATGTCATCAAAAATCTTACAACTAAAAATGATCTATTTTTGATAATTTGCTACATCTTGATCCAAACATCTCCTTATTCATGTCATATAAAATTCTACGTAGATGAAATCATATATTCTATTTTAAATGCCCTTTATTTTTCTGTGTTAGGTATAGAAACTTACTATCATTCTCATACATACCAAGTAATACAACTTTTGTGGTGGAATTTGTATTGGAAGTCCATAAAATGAACATATCACAATTTGTTTCATCAAAATGACATTTACATTTTTCATATTTTTATTAGGTATTAAAATGGACACTCATATATCTTTGGTCAGCTCTTAAATTATTAAAATAAACATCCATTCTTAGCATTAATGAATTAATACACGTTGGGTCAGATTTGTCTTTATAGATATTTAGGGTACATTTTGTTTTGGTTTTCCGGTGTCTTCATTGACAGTGTATTATGTCTTGTTTTTAGTTGTTGACAAACCATATGAAAATTACATTCCTTTCATTTTCTTTGAGTGATATTTATTTTCCTAATTTCTTTTGCTATTATTTCAAATGACTTTTGTATTATCTGATTTTTTTTTTAAATATAGGACACTTCATGAATTCACATGTTGTTCTTGTACAGGGCCCATGGTAATCTTCTCCCTATCCTTCCAGTTTTAGTGTATGTGCTGTGAAAGTGAGCACCATGTTAGAATTTTCTTATAAATTGTTAGAATGAAATATCTTAGGCCTATGAAACATTACATGCATATATATTGTGTGTATGTGTGTGTATTAGGTAATCCTATTTATTAAGCATTGCTTTCATGCATTTATTTTTAGGAAATATAATCAAATTCATAGAGTATTCCAGGAGCAAAGTGTCTAAATTGGTAAAGTAGCCAGTCCCCTCAGCCCCAACTGACTGAGGTCTGTCACCACAGAACCATGTGGTTGGGGGTTGTGTTCTCATTCTTTCTGTTCTAAATATTCTAACTGATCCAATAAGAGAGTTAGTTCTATGATAGTGTTTAATAGGTGCCTTTACCATTTAAGACTCATTAAATATATGTGTGTTTTATTATGGTTTGCTTAGCTGTCTCTAAAGAGTTGAAAAACATTACTTAAACTTCTTAATATCATTGTAGCTCATCAATCTTATTGAATTAACTCAACAGAGTTGAACTTTAGTTTATTCTTTTAATCCAACCCAGACAAGTCACATTCACTTGTGACTCCTACACTCTGAGCATTTGTGGTCATAGGATCAGCTCCCAATAAATAGATCTGTGCTGTCACTTTCATATGGGAAGTATAACTGAAATATTTTCCTTTTCTCCAATACTTTGTTTAATAATAGAGCCACCTGACCTTTGCAGATTCTCAAAGTCCTAACTATAGAAAACATACTATTTTTCATAAAATGCAATAAAGATAAACTATAAAAAATTTAGACTATGCCCTTCGGCCTCCAGTGAGTCAATAGAGCCAGTAAAATTGAAGCTTTAGTTTATATGAAACATTGTGGAAGTGTGGAATGGGAAAAATTGTTCAACATCTTCTCCGTGCCTCTCTTCCTTCAGCCCTTGAGATGTAGACCACTGAGTAGAAACTGTGGAGACTTTGCTCCATTGTGACCTTCGTATATGGGTAAATCACTTGTCTAGCTCTGTAGGTTTCAATTTTCTCAAATAGGAATAATATTCATCTGTCCTCCTGGGGCTGAAGTTAGGGATGACTCTTGTCGCCCAAATTTATCTTACCTTGTACGCCAAGGGACTGTGACCGGAATCCCTCATCATTCTCACAACCTCTGCACACTGGAGTACTTGGCTTAGAATTTTTATAACCATCTTGCACAGGTGAGAAAATACACTCTTTCATTCAGTCCGTGCGAGTTTTCACGTATGAGGAATGTAAGGAGGACGCCTGGTGGGGTCCTGGGCGAGCCTCGCTAACTCCGTGAGTACCTCCTTTCTAGGAGCGGCCCTCCAGCAATGCTTTGAACCTTTCCCACGGCGGAATTATATAAACAAGAGCATGGATGTTCTTCCAGTTTTAGACTTTGACAAAAACAGCCACGATTTCTCAAAAGCAGGCAAGTTAACTCTGCTTGTCCAGTGGTCGAATGAACACCCTTAGGAATTTCCTAATCCTTTTCTGATCCGGTAGTCAATAGGACCTGCAAACTGATTCCTTTTTATTTGTTAGAAACCCTGTTTCTTCTCCTCAGTTCTTTCCTGCTTCGCTGACTGCCTTGTCAAAACTCATACCTGCCCTGGCACAGTCCATACAGACTTGAAAGCCCATTGGATGGGCAGAATTTACAAACAAAAATTAGCCGTTGAAAGTTTCCCATAAAATAAAACTTAAATTTCTGGCTCTTTTATTTTTTTCATTGTGTGCCTAGTTCCTGTGACCATGTGCTTATGTCCTCTGCACTGTGTGGATTAATGTGCTTTTCTTCACCTCTGTTTGTTCATCTCTTACTTCTGCATTTCTCTTGCCTTCCCCCCCTTATAGGAGCTATCCCCGCATTCCCATCTCTGCTGCTTCTGGTCTGTCTCTATAGAAACAAGACCCAGCAGAGGAGTGAGGGTTGCTGGGGCATCCTAGCAGGGGAGGGAGAGTCATGAGATTCTCTCTGGCAGCAGGAAGGGAGGCCATCTTCTTGATGACCGCATGTGGCTGCAGGTCACCGTGTACCTTCCCCTGGTCACCTGTCCTGTCCTGTCCTTCCTCTTGCTTAGGAGCTAACTTTCCACGAGGTCCTCTGGGTCATAATGAGATGTTAGAGTTCAGGGCCTCCATTCTGGGCCTGATCGTTTTCTTCAGCACTCTAGAAATTGTCAACTATGAAGCCAATTGCATGTCAATCACTTCTGACACTTTTGATTCAGTCAAACTAGAATCAGACCTGAGAACATGGAATTTTTTGAAGCGATCCAGATCTTTTTACAATCTGGTATCAAATGAACCAGTTACACCCCAGTAAAAGCTGCCCTTTCAAGAAGGAAAATTGAGCCCTAGGTAAAGTTAAGGCTTTCTAGGGACCAGGGAGTTAGCTCAGTGGTTCCGGCGCCTGTCTTGCAAGCGCAAGGGCCCGGGCTCGATTCCCCGATAACCACATACCATACTGGGCGTGGAGACTCACACCCAGCAGCAACCAGTACCACATACCACAATGCTGGGTGTGGTGGCTCACACCTCTAATCCTAGCACTCGGGAGGCAGAGGGAGGAGGATTGCTGTGATGTGAGTTTGAGGCTGAGCTCAGGGCCAGCCTGAACTACAAAGTGAGACCCTGTCTTAAAAAAAAAAAAGTTAAGGCTTTCTAAAAAGTGTATTCTATAGAACAATGCTTAAGTCCAGGATTCAATATATATATATTTAGATAGGGTCTTGTTTTGTAGAACTTACCATGTAGCCCAGGCCAGCATCAAACCCACAGCAACACAGCACTCCTTCTGCTTCTGTCTCCCAAGTTCTGGTATTACAAGTGTGAGCCACCACACGCAATATTGCAATTACTGGGGATCAAACTGGGGACCTTACATTGCTAGGCAGACACCGGAACAGTTGATCTAAATACCCAGCCCAAGATATCCTCTTTTTGACACCATTTGTTGCAAAGAGCAGAGAGTATTTGTGTTTTCAGTGACCAATTTAGTCTAGCTTTCCTCTCAACTGAAGCAAGGGAATATTGTACTTTTGTAAGTTTACTACCATGTATATGCATTTCCAGACTTTTGAGAAATGACAGCCATGAACCTAGATTCCTATAGCACATTGCTTAAGTTAGTAAATGTGCAGCTTTCTGCATGCTCGAGTTTATAGCTGACTGGGAAATAAGACAAATGTTTGGAAACATATAATGAAATGTGTAGTAAAAACAAAAAGAGTGGCTTCTTAATGTTGGAGAAGATTCTTTGTCCATGTACCTCCTTTTATTCTGCTGCCTGTTTTACATTCTTTAAAAGCTTTTTAAATTGTTCAGTTCTTCTTCCTTCTAAAAATGACCTCCAAGCAGGTTCATTTCGTGGGTTCAGGCTGTGAACAGCAGGATATTTTCTAATCTTGCTTCACCGTAGTTAGAAGATAGATAGCCATGATTGGTGGATTACAACACCCAGGTATGTGAACATTAAATTCAATGTTTCGTCAAAATTCCACAGAGAAGCAAGAAAGGGATATTAATTTTAAATGAATAAGTACAATTTTCTTCGCAGTCTGGAGAATATTATAAGATTACAGGTATAGCTAATTTTGCAAACTTTATGAGCTTTTAGAGACTACATACTCAAGAGTAAAACCACCCAAAATTACATGCATATAATTGAACAACAAATAAGCCACAACAGAGACATTTAGTGGCACAATGTGAAAATCTGTCTTAGAAGTGGGATTTAATGGTGTGTTCAGGACTCAAGGGTGCACTGTCTATGCTGCTTTTGTTTTTGCATCATCAAGGCTGGGTCACAGAACAACTTTGATCAGTGGTAGGAGGAAGGATTTTTTTGCATGAGATTGAGAAGCCTAGAAAGAAAGATCTTGGAAATCAAGTAAATGTCCTTGCATTTTATTAGCTACTGCTTTTTATAGCCTGTAATAAAGTCAGCTTGGAAGGTCGGTTCTTGAACATTGCTATGAATATTGTAGTGCCTGACTTCTCAACTTGTTTATAAGTAGACAGGGTGAAGATTTTTAATAAATACTTGGCCAAGAGAACTATTCTGAGATATATATTTATGAATCATGCAATGAAAAGTTGAATTGGATTCCTTACTCTCTCTTTCCTTCTCTTTCTCACCCCAGGGCAACAAGTTCCAACTGCTCTGAAGTTATGGTTACTATAGCCTCTTTTCTTTTTCCATTTGGTATTTACAGAAGTTATGGGGAATCATGGAGCTATTCACTTTCTTTCTAACTTAATGGATGAATTTTTTACCCTCATTCTTGCCAGCTTCTACACAGTTTTACTTTATTTTATTTTTCTGGTACTGGGGATCAAACTCAAGACCTTGCACTTGTGAGGCAGGTGCCAGAAACACTGAGCTACATTCCTGGCTTCTCCATATTTTTAAGTTTCTCTGTAGTTGAATATAAAGCTCCTACAAATGAAAAGCTCATCGGAACGACTTTCTTTCCACTCAAAAATTGAGATGTGATTATTAGAAGCAATATCAAGAGAGCTCATGTAGGGAATGCAGCAGAAACCCAGCAAGGTGCAGAAGTTAAAAGTGGAAAGTGCACAGGCTTATTGGAATAATTTTCTCAGTGTCACATATGGGACATACAAATGTTCGATTGAAAGGACAGGATCCAGTTACTAAGATCTGCGGGAAAAGCATTAAAGTTAGAGGCAATAGGATATTATGATGAGGCACATATATAATTCACAACTTTGTATCCATGCTAGTTTTGGGAGAAATTGACTTCATGATATAATGCAATTCAGTCCAATAAAACCAAACTAATATACAACATTGCTGATGTGTAGATATTCCTCGCCTTGATTTATGGAACTAGGTGGCTTGGATAAAGCAATTTGGCCCAGTTTTGTTTTTACCCATTTGAACTTCACATTTCAAGTTGTAGGTTTAGGCCTTGTGCTCCTGCTTATGTTTGTGTTCTTTAGATATAGATGTAATTATGACAAGCTGATTGTCAACTTAAACACTAATGAATGGCCATTGAAAAACATGCTTCAATTCCACCTAATATTTCTTTTTGTTCAGGGTACAGTTTAAAAAGTGAAAGACAGCTGATCAGCTTCCATTTACTTTACAGTGATTTTGTACTTTTTCTTCTTGCCATTTATGTGAAAGTACATTGCGTACTTTTCGCTTTTAATGCTAAGAAGAGATTACCGAGAAACTTTTTAAATGACATTATTTAAAAGAAGGTAATCATATGAACATAATTTATCTATCCAAAGTGTCCTGGGTAACATATTCATTAGGAAAAGTATTTTTCTTTTTAGCAAATAAAAGTAGACACTATGCCAACACCTAACCTATCACTTAACACTTATAACTCAATAAAATTTGGGGAGAGGGGATATTATGTGTCTGCCTTTTAGCATAATCAATGAAATTATAACACAAAGTTCTCATGTGCTCAGGATTTATAGTTTTTTAAATAATTTTTCTACTTTGAATAAAAGATTTATTTAAAGACATAAGAGAGAAATCTTTTGATGTAATAATTTCCATCTATAGTCTTCAAGAAAATATTCAGATCTTCCCGGTAGGAAGGGTAAACATTGACTCTCTTTAATCCTTAAGAGTATCATGAAAATAGATATTGGCCTATGGGTAACACTAACTCTTGGATAATGTGATTTACATCAGAGTTTGGAGCAGGCGGATGCTTGCTACAGCTTGGAGAGGTAAAGGACAAAAAGTGACATTGTGTCTGAACTCCATGAAGGTAACCAGAGCAGTTTTTCACTCTACCAAGAAATAGGACAATGACATTGGATGTTTCCATAAGGCTTTCTACTCTCCAGACCATCCATATTTCTCCAACTACAGGTGGCTCTTGCAACTGGCCATAGTCTCAAGGATTTAGCAGTTAAGACTAGTCCATCCTCCCCTAGTACATTAGATGATAAATGTCCTGAATTGTAAGGTGGCCACCTATGACTATACTCCTTTTTCCGACAGCGGGCAAAAAAAAATAAAGGTGAGAGAAACAGGTACACATGAAACTATTTACAGTTGCTCATGTAAAGTTGTTTAAATGATTATTGTTAGTTTTCTCTGGTGCTTGTCTACAGAAGGAGTTGAACTGTGTGATGTCTGAGTCTTTTTGAGTCTGAGAGACATGACTTAGCTGCACGCTTTCCTTCATGACTAACATTTTATGCACTCATGAGATGCATCGGGCAATCCTCACCTAAAGGGCAACTATCCTGGAAGTCAGTTAAAGACATTCATGGTGATCATTTGCTGTTACAAATGCCAGTGTTTTAGTGTTTCTTGGTTTGTGAACCAAGCTATGATTTTTTACAAATATACATGGAATCTTCATTCATCTCTAAGAATATTTTCGTGTGGGTAGAGGGTGCATTAAACAATCAGTTTTTCACACACACACTTTGCATTCAGGTAGCCAGCTGCAATTTGAAATCTAATAGCAATTTAATTTTGCTTTTCATTCTTTCCATTGCTGAAATGTCACCGCAGACCCTATTTCATTTGAAACATATACCAGCAGAGATATTACTATGCATAGTAGTTCTCTAATTGTAGCATATTTCATTAGATTGCACATATTAATTCCACTCTATTGGAGAAAAAAAAGAACTGGAAGTAACCACATGGTAGTTAAACTTCTTATGAATTTTTATGAGTAAATATACACATTGGGTTGATGCTATTCGATGAATGATCCTCAGAATTTCATTACTGGAGGACTTATATGAACTCATATATAATTACAGGTTGGTAAGTTTATCACTCTGAAGAATCTGTGTTAACTCATTGGCTTATTTAAACTTTAGTCTCAATTCAGATTCCTTGATGCTAGGCGCTGATAATGTTGTCATTCACCACCATGCTCAGTGTCACTTACTGCTGTTCTTGATCATATTTTCACAATCTCCTATCAGTGTGTCAGTCAAGGTAGAGAGATTTACTCAGTGCTCATACATGGAGGGATCACAAGACCCAGGATCTGTTAATAAGGTTGGAGATTCAATAGTGATGGAGATAAAACTCCTCCCATCATAAAGATGATCTCCCTGGGGTGAGAAAAAGACACTGAAATTCTGCAAGTAAATAAACAGAGAACTGGTAATACAGATTGTTTAGGTAGTAGTTAAATCCTAAAAGAAAATTAAATGAAAGGAGAACAAGATGCTGACCCAGTGGGAAGCTCAGCTTTGAGTGAGACGATCCAGAAGTCTCCAGTGAGTGGGAAACGTTTGATTTGATGTCAGGCAGAAGAAAGTCTGTAAAGAGGAGAGAAAGAGCAGGTAAAGAGCTCACTAAGGTGGAAGCAAACTCAGGGTTTTGTTTTCTGGATCAAAAAGGCAACAATTTCTAGATCCCACTAAGAAAGTCAGAAAGAGATGCAGCTCACAGGTATGTGGGGACCAGACTGTATGAAGTATATTTTTTAGTGTGGCTCATTTGCCCTTTTTTTGAGGAATTGTTCAGAATTTTCAAGACAGATTACTTATAAGTTACACCCTTCACCATTTCAGTTTTTTTTTTTTTTTCCCCTTCTGAAAACCAATAAAAGACACCTGTTTTAAAAATGTAACATTAGGGCCAGAAATTTAGCTCAGTGGTTCCAGCGCCTGTCTTGCAAGCACAAGGACCTGGGTTCAATCCTCCTCGGTAACCACATACAATACTGGGCATGGAGACTCACGCCCAGCAGCAACCAGTACCACATACCACAGTGCCGGGCATGGTGGCTCATGCCTATAATCCCAGCACTTGGGAGGCAGAGGCAGAAGGATTACTGTGATGTGAGCTTGAGGCTGAGCTCAGGGCCAGGCTGAACTACAAAGAGAGACCCTGTCTCAAAAAACCTAAAAAAAAAAAAAAAAGTAACATTAATTTATTTTCTAATTCATATCATAGTTCCTGAAACAATGTCAGCAAAACATACTTATTTCAAATTTTTATTATATTCTATTGAAAGACGAACATTTTTTTTTCTCTCTCCAGAACAGATGTGTCCTTTTACGAATGGCTTCTCTTTTTCCCTATTATTACTGCATATTCTTTAGTGGGAGACCTAAATGATGTTGGTGACTATTTTGCTAAGGCTCTGAATCTAGGATATATTTTAGTTGTTTGCATAAATTAGTTGAATTTGCTTGTAGCTGCCCTGTGTTCCAAAGGCCGTATTCTGTTAAATAGATGCACCTTTTCAAATTCATTTTTATTGGCTGCTTCTGTACCTGACCTCCAGAGACAGTTTATTATCTCTTGCTAGGCTTTGTCCTTCATACTGATTTAGAGTACTTACTCTAACTTTAATTTACTTGCTGTTTATTTCTCTGTCCTATATCTTGCTATACTAATGAAGATACTAGATTTGGCCGACTCTCATGTACTGAGCATACTTTTCCACTGAGATCCTATTTCACTTTGCTATCCTTAATCCTATTTAAAAAAAAAATTCTCTCTTTTATCCAAATCTCATATGGAAATGAGAATGTGTGAACCTGTTAAAACTTTTGTATTTGTTTTACTCTTTCATCCTTAGTTTCTATTTTAAAAATTGGAGTTATAGCGGATAAATGTAAACATGTCCTGATTGCAATTCTGTTTAGGACATTTTGCAGTATGTTTTGTGGAAGACTTTAGCCAGTCACTTCACAAACATTATTCTTTTCCATCCTTGGTAAAATATAATACCCCACTAACAGTGTTCTGGGTACTTCCAGTTATGTAAAATTAATTTGACTTCTTAAAGTATTTTTGTGATTGTTTCAGCAGAAAACTTCTTGACCAATCCATTTCCATTTCTTATTCTCATTTTCTTTAGAATCGAATATTTCTGGGTTTTGCTTCATCTCATTTTTGGTATTGGGCATTGACTCAGGACCACTGCACTGAGCTACATCCCCAGGCCTTTTATATTATTGTTTGTTGATGATTGTATTTGGTTTATAAATGCAGGGAAAAAAATTAGAAAGTTATTCTTGAATTTTCACTATTCTTTTCCATCACAGGATTCAGTTATTTCCTTTCTGTCAGTCTTGGGCCAATTAAGAGATACTTGCAGAACAGGTATGTGTGGTTTGTGTATCTTCTCTCTGCAAAACAGGGTAGAGGTAGAGAGGCAGAAAGGGAAAATGGAAATGGAAGGTGAAATTCCTTAAAATAAATCACAAGGTCTTGTGAGGGACAATGACTGAGCCTATGTTCTGAGGTCCATGGACTAAGTCTGCAGGGAATGAGGAACCCACATCCTTGGCAGTTACCTAAGTGTAGGATGTGATTCTAGGCTCATTCCCAAAGCCGAGAAAATGAGGCAGAGCGATCACGACCGCGGAACAAGGAGAGGTGCCACTTTGTGAATACCTTTAGGTTCCACCCAAGAAAATGTTACCTGATGTGCATGGGCTTTGTGGGAGAAACATACCTGAAGGTGAACTTTTACAAGGCAAGCAAGACAGGAACAGCAGATAGAGACTGGAGATTTCTTGAGGGGCAGAGACAGCAGAGTATCTGAGTAGCAGCCAGTTGATGAGATAAGTTAACTTCAAATGAACTTTACAGTTCTGATTAGGATCATGGACTGGACATTTTCATTATTGAAAGAGAACTTTTTTTTTTCCTTTGCTAACTAAAAGTCATGTAAGGACTTTTCTTATCTGTGAAATTAGAAAAGCCATGAAGTCAGTCTACATTGTCCCTAAAGGGCAGAGAGAAATCATGCTCATAAGAATAAGCACAAATGGAGATGAGAGTCAAGATTTTTTAAATTTTTTGTTTCCCAATAATTCTACTTTTCCAGCCCAGCTTTTTTTTTTTCTTGTAGACATTACTAGGAATATGTAGTCAGTGACAAAACTTTCAGCTAAACAGCTCAGAATATCCTTGGAGGTGGCATATTTAACCTTTATCTGCTTTCTGCTTTTTGTCTTTTTGATCTGTGTAAATGCAGCCCAACTCTAACATCAAGAGAAGGTGACAGGATGATGAAGGATGTGAAATCCATACTATCTAGGGAGCAGATATAAAGCTAAGGGGCTGTATTTGTCCTGCAAAAGTACAGACCCCAGGAAAATGTAATACTTCTCTTCACATACTGTGGAAGACACATTATATAACTTTATGTCTATTTAGAGTCAATATAAAAGCACTCTGGGGAAAGAGATGGTCTATTACCCCAAATTCTACCTTTAATATACCCTCCAGTCATTGGCCAGTGGAGACAAGGTGACCAGATGCCAGGAGAACTGGATTAGGCCCCCACTTTTGGAAGAAGCTGGGCTCTCCTAACCTCAGGTTCTTTGCTGGTGCTGGGTTTCTAAGTATTCATGGCATGTCTCTGAGGAGCCATTGGTCAAGGGCTGCCTATTGCTGCTGCCGTTAACTGCCTAACTTGCTGTTTAGGCTCCTGTATGTTTTTTCATCCAATACCAAGATGGCTACTGTCCTTACTGCAGTTGTGTGTCTGGGTTTTGTCCTCTTTTCTAGAAGCAAATGGAGACAAAATAGAAGATGAATACAGTACAAAAAATAGAAGATGGACCAACATCTCTGGATCTCTGATATATAAACTTGCACCATTATTTCAAGTATCTGATTTCACTTTAAAAATTTTCCAGATAATTCCTAAAACCAACATAAATGATGGCTCTGAAATTATTTAATTTAATATTAAATTATTTGTTTTAATATTAAATTATATATATATATATATATGTCAATACCATAAATGAGCAAAGGAAAGGCATCAATGCTCCCTTCCTCAGATAATGCTCCCAAACATATATCCTTGGAGGAGCTGCGTTTGATGATATGACTATAATTTTTGTCTCTTTGGAGATCTGGTGCCCAAACGGGTATTCTGTTTGTCTTGGCTTCTCGTGTTTATTGTATAGAATTTGACCTTATGACCTTATGATATTCATTCATCTGTGTTTTCAAGCATGCTGTTCCTTTTGCTAAAGTAAAAAAGGTTTTGGTATGCTAATGTCTACCCAAAATTTAATTTCTATATTCTGCTTTATACCAAAACTTTCCAAGAGCTGTTGATCATCATTACTTTGATGATCTTCTCACTCCATTCTTTCTGAATCCATTCTTGGTGATTGTGAGTGTTCTTTTAATTTTAAATAATATTCATTCCCAATTTGTATTATCATTTTAAGTCTTTTTGCCATCAAAGCTAGAGATCAGAACCATTGGCAGTTGATGATTCTGGGAAGAGATAGCCCTGACATTGGTCTAAGTTGAGGATGACTATTTATAGACAGTGTAAGTGGGTTGCTAGGAGATAAAAGGTAGGATGTGTGACCTAGCGAGTCTCAGAGCTCAACTGAAATTATAATCATCAGTCACTTCCTGAGATTAGGGTCAGGAACACAGAAGCCACTAAGACTTGGCAGAGCAGAATTGAAGTGCCAGTTTCTGAAAGAACATACATTAGGAGGAAACTAAGGAATTGCCTGATGTTTTCCATACCTGTTTAAGTCTTTCAGTTCATGCATTTGCATCTGTCTCTGGAGTCACTTTCTTCTGCAATAATTGTTTTCTCTTGTGGAAGACTACATGAGCTACCATTGAAGAGGAAATAAATAAACTTGTATATAATATATTGTAATGATGCTAAATATTTTTTATAAATGATATTTCCATATTTATGTCTAATCTTGCTTTGCTGTAGTTGGAAGTCTATAAATACCTTGTGTTTTACTGAATCTTTGAAATGAATTATTGATGATTGTGAATTTTCTCATGCCCTAGCCAACCTGAGCTCTACCCCTGCTGTTTTATGAGAGTAAATGGGGTTTGTTTATTATACATCTATTAGGAAAATCATGACTTCCTGCTGTGTAGAGCTGTGAAGGGAATGATTTCACAACATGGTGGTCAGTGTTCAGTAATCCTTGGGTTGTTAGATACTAATAAAGTGCACTCTGTCTTCATTGACACACCAAGCATGTGCTGAGAGGGGAGTGGAATACAGTAACAAATGCTCACATACAGGTAGGAGATGAGTCATGAAGACATATGTACTTCCTTGGGTACTGGCATTGAAATTGCAATGGCTTGGATTGTGTTGAGTGCATTCCATGACGTACTTAGCATATGTCAGGGAGAAATCATTGATCTGAGTGAAGACATGGATCTCATTAGAGCCATGGCGCTAATCATATTTAAATCCAGAATGTCTTTAATGTTGTCCTTTGTAGGGAGGGAACACCAACAGGCCATAATATAGGCAGTTATCACTAACTAATCTGAAGATCTCACAATTGCACAACTACCACCAATAATGAGGGGAGCAGAATTCCTGTAATAGATTCTACTACTTTGAATGTGAGCTAGGGTATTTCTTTATCTTCTTGGCTGTGAGACTAATTCTGCCTATAAAGTGCCCAGATAATCAACAGAAAAGCTGTAGAACTGCTTAGAGTCCTTAGGCAAGCAGGGACACCAAAACATTTGCACAATTCTTCTTTTAAGATATTCTAGAATTTTGTAACCAAAGGCATCTAGGGAAAGTATTTCATTTGAATTTCAGCTCCTGCAGTAACATATGTATTTTATGGTTTAGTGGCTTTTTTCAAAGTTATAAATGAAGAAAGAAGTGTCAAAAGGTTTGCAGGTTTTAGAGCCATGAAGAGTCTTCAGGTGACCTTGTTCTCCACTGAAATCGAAGCAACACCCCCTCTGAAAGTGCCCCGGTGACCCCTCCTGTGTGCCAGCCCAGCAGTGTCTTAGTGACCCAGGAGGTAATTAGTCTGAACCCAGAAGGAAGGCTGGGTTTCCCCTTCTCCGTGTGTGAGCTTGCAGCGTGTCACACGTTATTAATGGTCATAAAATTATCTGATCCCTTTTTAACACCAGCCTTAGCATTTGTCTCTCTGACCTCCTATGGCAGTTATTCCCACAGGCTGACCAATGTGCTGGAGGAAGATGAATTCTTTTTTATTGGTTTGAAATTTATTGCCTGTTAATTTCATTGATCAAAGCGAATAAAAGATCAAAGAAAGGGTAGCCCATTACATGAAGATACAAATCATTATTACTTTCTTTAATATTTTTGACATTAACATTAATCACTATGAATTATGGTGGTATTCCTTTGGATGTAATATGCAACTTCAAACACATTTCATTTTAACACCACATTATTGCTCACCACATTATTTAAGCTGGAGGTTTTTTTTTTTTTTTTTTTTACATACTCTTTTCTCATTTGTAACCAAAGGGATGGGAAGAGGATCTTGTTTGTATCTCTGGAGGTTGTGATCACACAGCTGTATACCTGTCTTTGCCTTTGTAGCAAAATACTTAATATTTAATAGATGTGACTGAGCTATGTTCTTTCTTCAATAAACTACATTGACTTGAAAGGTATATAAATATTCAGGATCTGTGAAATCAAAGACAAACCTGATATTTTAGGGGAAACTTACAATGACAAATAATAATATGATTGTGTACGTGATTTGAAAATGTATATGAAAAGATGGAAGGATGTTTTGATGTTTCTAAAAAGACCTCTATTTCCTATCTGAAAGACTACTTTTCCAAGATAGTTTTGCAGGGATTTGTAGAGCTGAGTAGGAGAAAGTTCAGCAATGTAAATACATTTGGGAGTGTAGTTTGAAGCAGTTTGTTGCATTTTTTCCTTTTCTTACCATCTCTGATTATTTACAGCCAATAGGATTTATTTTGATGGGTCTGTTGTTTAGCCAGATTTACTCTTATCTCTGAGGTCTGCCCTATGTTGTCTGTTCTGACCTCATAAAAGTAAATATTTAGGAGCTGGAAAGATTTTAGAGAATACCTTCCTCCCCTCACTTTACAGATGGAATTCTGAAACCAAGCATTTGTCCAATGGCTCCTGTTGGACCAGTGACACTGTACTTTCAGGAAAGGTACATTATTGACTTCCAATTTATTAATCTGCAGAATGTCTCATTTATTCTGTGGCTAAATTGCTCCTCAGTCACACTGATGATCTTCAGAAAATTGAGATTGTAGGTTTGTTTGCTTAAGCTCTACACTAAAAGTCCCTATCCATCCAATGTCACATTTAATTCAATAATCCTTTAGTAAGCACCTACTATATGGTAGGTCCTGCATGGTTGCTGCGAATAACAGAAAGCTGGAAAAGATATCTTTTGATTTCAGTAGAGGTAGATAGACTCACATAAAAATAAAATTGTAGTATGTCCTACAGTCTAAACAGTAAATGTAGTTTACAAATACTCTCATGGAAGCAGAGTGCTTGTCTGGGAAAGGCCAAAAACTATTTTGAGGACAATGTAGGATTTGTCCCTGTGAAGGATTGAAAAAAGTCAACATTTTCTTGACAGAAAACACCAGTCAAGGTAGAAATAAAAATCTTGGGTGGGCAAATGTCCAGGTGGGTGAAAAGCAACAGCCAGTGAAGCGTCTACTCTCATTATTCGATCTGTATTTTAGAAAAGTCATTCTCAGGACAGTGAAGGAGACTCAGCAGAAGAGATACACGTGGCACCAAGTGTGGGGCTGCTGCATTTGGCCCCTTCCAAGTGGCACAGGCCTGAATGGTGATGTGGGGTGAGGGACAAACAGAGAGGCCCCAACTAACTGAGGGGCCCCAACTAACCACACACAAAATAGAAGGACTGTGCAGCGATGGAGGGTCAGTTGTGAATTCCAGCAATTGTCCTAAGTGAGAAGGATGTGACTGAGAAGATTCTTAGAAGGTTAGACAAAGGATATAAGAACACGAGCTCATTTTGGAATGCACTGAGTTGCGACCTGTATCTGTTCACATGGTCCCTGGGATTAATATCCAGTGGAATGCATGGTTCCAATTTCTATTGTGAAATTAAGGTTGGCGATATGGGGTGCAGAATCACTCCTGGCTTTGTGTTATTTAAGACAGATAAAGTATGGACATCCAAGAGCTGGAGTGAAAATGAGAACACAAGTGGGACACGGAGCATCGCCAAGGTTCCCAAGGCACATAAAGAAAGAGCCTGTGCTGAGACCTGCTATGAAAGAGAAAACAAGAGGTGGAGATCTCAGATGAGGAGGGCGTAACATGTCCGCAGGCAGTCATTAGGTCCAGAAGCCACAGGTTTAAAGGAGCTTGGCTCCATTTCCATTTAATTTGTCCCTCAGTAAATTTCCATTTTATTTGTCCCTCAGTAGACTATAGATATCATCAAGAGTAGTAGCTCCTAAGTGTGGAAAAGAATTAAATAAAGCTAAGTATAGACAGCTCTTTGTCACAAAGGGGTGGTGGCCTTTGAGATAGCTGGGGTCAAAGAATGGGTTCGAAGGAGGGTCAGATCTAAGCACTGACTGAGTGATGAGGGAGTAGACATTTGGGCCAGAAGTAAGGGGAATAAGTATAATAAAGGAAGAACATTCTAGAAAGATCTGGAAGTAACAGCACACACGAAAGCCTCTCTTGACAGGGAAGAGACAGCATTTCCTTTTGGACTGCCTGGAAGGGGAGAATCGGGATAGATACATTTTCTGAAGAAATCATGAGAGTACGGCACCAAGATTCCCTTGTTATGAGTCCAGGTCATCACTGCCTGTGTGAAGTTGGCCAAGTTTTATAATCTCTGCATTCTTCAGTTTCCTCACCTGAAAAAGTTGTAACAATAATCACTTAAACTCAATTGCATCAGAGGAATCAGATGAGATGGGACATAAGAAATTCTCAGTTAAGTACCTGGTGCAATGTCAGTGCTTGTAACTGGAGGCTCTTATTAAAGGCTAGCTAAAGAACTCCTGCATCCCTCAACCCTGACTGATTATAAAATATTCCCCCCTCAGGCCAGGGGTTTGGCTCAGTGGTTCTGGTGCCTGTCTTGCAAGCGCAAGGACCTGGGTTCGATTCCTGGTAACCACATACCATACTGGGTGTGGAGACTCACACCCAGCAGCAACCAGTACCACATACCACAGTGCTGGGCATGGTGGCTCACACCTGTCATCCCAGGACTCGGGAGGCAGAGGCAGGAGGATTGCTGTGATGTGATTTTGAGGCTGAGCTCAGGGCCAGCCTGAACTACAATGAGAGACCCTGTCTCAAAAATCCTCAAAAAAAAAAAAAAAATATATATATATATATATATACACACACACATATACATATATATACATATATTTCCCCCTCTTGGTACAGCTTTTCTGGATTCTTTTCTTCTTTCCTGTGATTTATAGCCCTGCTCTGGCACCTTCCTCAGCCAGTGGTACGGTGGTTATTTAGAGTCAGGCATCAACTTATCAACAATGGTACCATGGTTTCCTATGCCAGTCAGTACATGGTTCACAAGAAGAGCATGGTGATCTGTCATTGTCAGCTTGTCATTTTCCATCCATTTCATTCACCCAACTGGCTTGTGTTAGGGAAGCTTGAGGCAGGCACAGAGTAGGTCATGGTGCTAAGACCGATCTGCACATCCTTGGAAAGCATGTATAATTGTGTATCCACCCACCAGCCAACAAGTCCATTTGTTCAAACAACAAGCTTTGAGCACAGGGAGTCCATTGTGTCCTTTCTGAGATGGAGAGTTATTTGCTTCTCCACTTGTCCTTGAGGAGAATTAGTAAGAGCTGCAGGATCATTGGAGACACAACAACCACTCATTTCCCCCAGTCACTTTCTCCTAGAGGGAAAGACCAGTTGTTTTCTACATGATGCCCAACTACTGTGCGTCTCTTCTTCCAAATCCCAAGATCTGTCAAGATTCCTGAAAACTCAGCTATACCCATTTCCAGTCTTGCTGCTTAGTGTACAGAACAAAATGATAAGGAATTAAGGACTCACCAGAACAAAAGGCAAGGTGCTTACCTCCTGAACCCTTATCACACAGATTACAGCTGTGTGCAAATCCCCATCATCTCTCCCCATGCCCCAGCTCTGCGTTCAAACACTGCAAGAGGTGAAATGAGATTTTTTCCCCAAAATATTTCGTTTATTTCTGTGTTAAAAAAAACCCTCATGATTTATTAGTCCATTTAAAACCCATTAAAGATCTACTTGCTTTGATTAAATGGCACCATTTTAAAGGGTAATCAGTGTCATTTTTTATATTTAAAACTTAAAGGTACAGTGCTTCTTACTTACTGAAAATTGCCATCAAAATGGAATGGGAACAGTCACCAAAATGCATGCCTCCTTAAAGAGTGGAATAAATACAGTGTGAATCATTTATTGGCCAGATCCTATGGGTTAGTACACTACTAATAATATACATTTTTCTTACTTCCAGCAAGCGCAAGGTCACCGTGAGTGTTCCTGTTTAGAGATTTACCCCCATGCATCTCCATACGGAGCAGATTGGAGCCTGTACTCTTGCAAAGTAGAAAACTGCTTTCCAAATGAATGGAGAAATGCCTTGCTTTTATGCGTGTAGGCTGGGTTGCAATTTGTTGTACTCTCTTTTGCACCTTCTTATTTTTACATTGCCCAGTCTTCTGGTAAGGGATATTGAAACATCACAGAGAAAGCTAATATCCTCTTTGACCTTCCCTTATCATCTGAGTTCCCTAGAAGCTAGCGTAGTCTATACATAATCATTTTGGTTTTTTAAATATAAAGATACATACTGTAGATATTCATCTATACCGTGTACTTTTCCACTCTCTGGTACTTTCTAAGTGGTTTGTTTCTCTTTCATGATTTACAATGTGAGATTAACAGAAGAAGGTCCAAATTAGTTTTGGAAATATTGAAAAGAAAAACTTTTCAAATGTAGATCAATTATGAGCAGATATTAGAAGGTAAATTCTACAACTATTAAAATGAGCTTCCTGATTTTATTTTATTAGGTAGTGGAGAGCTTGCTTATGTTTTCTTTAGAGATTTCCACTAATCTCACCTTAGATTCTCTTTAGCAGAAGACTTTTGCCTACTTTTTGTTTTTACATAAATTAGCATTTCTTGGGTGATGACTATATTTAAATATGGAAGTGAACTCTGTGTGGTGTTGCTTCTATAAGGGCCTTGTTTCTGCTGTTCATAAAAATACTTTCTCAGAGAATTCCTGGGCCTCTTACAATTTCACACCCACTTTAGGGTTGTATAACATACCCATCTTCTGTGTTTTATCACTAGAGAGAGAAAGAAGAAAGACCCTATAGCAAAAAAAAAAAAAAAAAACCTGTCTGCAGCGTGTTCTCTTTGTGTCAAACATATTGAAGAAGAAATAGCACTTTGATATTGCTATGCCTACTGGCTTTGCCACAGATAGAAGAATCCAATAAGAAAATTTTTTTAAAAAAATTTAGATGAATTTAATCTGTACTCATGAATAATTATTTGGCTATGATTCCCTTGTTTACCAAGTAATTATGGTTTTAAAATCTGTTTGGGTTAGCATTTAGCATTCCTCCATCCAAGGGAATCATAACATTGATGGAATATCTATCAGCCTATTCTTACGAGCTAAAGTAATTAAAAAATTCTTTATTATTCTCTGTATGATAGTAACCTACAATAAATTTGGAATGAGTTGTTCAAATATTGACTATCAAAGCAATGTCCTTCTGGTTGTCTCAGTAAGGGGCAGGGACAGAACTTGAAGATTTCTGTGAGGATTTAAGACAACTTCTGATTTCACAATCACTAGACATTAGAAGAAATTGTGTAAGAGATTTGTCATCCCACACATACACACAAGCCACAAAATCCTAGGCAGCGTGATACCAAAATTAAGCAGACCCACAGATTAACTTCCAAACTGAACTACAGAAGAAATTTTAGGGGTCTCACGACCCAATACAATTTTGTTCTGATGACACTAGATCAAGGAATCTACCTTTTAAAAATGTTCCATTTCTCATTATTCTATACAGTGAAAGACAGTTACAAAAGGGTTGCTGCTACGGAAAATGCCTATTTGTGCTCCTTTTTTATTTTGAGTTCCTTTCTAAACTAATATATTTCTACGAGAAAAAAATAATCATAAAAATCTTCACAAGAAAATCAAAGTGTTGAACTAGATGTCTAAGGTTTCGTACAATTGTAAGACACCTTTTTATTCCAATAAACGTGCTTTGATTTGTTTTCCTTGAAAAATATTGTCACTTTTATGTAGTTTAAATGTAGTCTATTAGAGAGGAGATGGGGGCTTCTGGGCAGGTACAGGGACAATAGTGTACATTTTTGTTGTTTTAGAGCAGCAACGTTGCAACTATGTAATTACATAGTAACTGTTGACCTTGTAATTATACTGCAAGTACCTGTAGTGACAAGATAAATGCATGGTTATTTCAGTCTTTTAAGCTTATAGGGCTATCACGCGACCCTAACAATGTAAACTACACAGTAATTTATTTGTAGAGTAAATAGTGCTTACCCCAGAGTAATAACACACATGTGCTTTGCTAGCTACACAGATCCATAGACACGATGAAAATCAATGCCCTCCAGGTGCTTGTATTAAAACGACACATAAGTCACATGCATGTACATGGCCAAGATTATTTAAGTTATTTACGGGGTACTTGAGGTTTTCATCTCTGGCTCCCATCCTGAATTTCCTGGTGTCCCCATAACTAAAGTTACAAGTGACCTATTTTTACTGGTAATTATCTTCCTTGCATTGGTATATAATGACGGTTTGTTAACTGGGAATTCCCTTGTCTTTACAGTTTTTCTTCATTTCTATACAAGGGCACACCTGCCGACACTGTATTTTCTGTATTTTCTTAACAAGTCGTTACAGTGAAAATCTTTATATCAGTTTGCATTGGGAAGGAGTAGTTGTAAAATATTTTCTAAAACCAAAAAAAAAAAAAAGATTTTGTAAATAAACAATAATGGTAGCTATTAACGTCTATTGAATGTGTACTGAGCTTTACAACATTATGAAAATTATTCCCAATTTTGCCATGTGTTCTTAAATGTGAATTTCAGTATACTATATGCTCTAGTAATAATTTAATTTTCAATGAGAAGTGGTGGCAATTCTGTTGTAGTCACTTGTTCCTTCTAAAACATCATCTTCTCATTCTTTCTGCTGTGACAGAGACTATGCTAGCTGGCTTTAGAATCTAATAGTCTTTCTAATATGAGAAAAAACTGAGCAACTTATGTCAATCTATTTTGTCAAAATAGTAGCAGGTGCAGGATATACTGGGAGTAAACTAAAGTTATCCTACAAGGGGTGAAAGAGTAAGGTGATGGAAGACGAAGGTGTTGTCTGTTGAGGGTACTATATGTACCGATGTTCCAAGAGGAAGGAAAATATAGGATATCTAAAGCCTGTGATATCTAAAGCCTTATGGTGGTCTAGGGTAGAGAAAAGTGGTCCTCTGAGCTCCAGAGAGTTTGATAACAAAGTATATGAATTAAGCCAACGGCAGGCAGATGGACAGGAGAAAGGCTGTATTTGATTACTAGTGTAGGCATGGTGGTTCCACAGAAGAGGAGCTTCAAAGACAAGTCAAATGGCTGGAGCTAAAGAAAGAAACAGGACTGGTGAGGGATGGTAATGACACAGCTATGGAGGACAACAGCGAGGAATTGTGTGATGAATACAGGTTGTCCTGCCATGCAGAAAAAAGAGTGATAGTGTAACCACATCCACGTGGGCAATTTGACAACCCGCAGTCCTGTCTCCTGGGACCCCAGGGATCTACCCTTCCGATGGGTGAGATTCTCAGGGAGGGGATCTTAACCCTTGGGTTTCTTCTGGTGGTGCTGTGTCCAGGCAGAGAAGTAGGGTCAGTCAGCCGACAGAGGTGGCGGCAGAGTCATGCTTTCCTGCAGTAGGAAGGGGGAGGGGTGCTTCCCAGGATG
>PVIR01001869.1:74843-113021 GCA_004026965.1 Petromus typicus | reverse complement strand
ATAATGGTCTGATTCCTCTTTAGAGAACAAATATATATTTGAATGTAGTTCTAAAAATAAATATTATATTGCAAGCTATAATATAAAATATTAAAAATGATATTTTATGAGTTTTAGAAGCTTCCATTATTTTAATTGATTTTATTGGTGCCTTTTACATATACATTATGATAACCTTGAAAATTAAAAATTTGTACTTCTATATGACAAAACTTGATTCTCATTTTTTCCCTTTCCCCTGATCAATTTACCATCTCCAGCCCCCTATATATATAAGCTGCATTTCCATTTTTTAATATCAAATTTTTCTATCCCTTACTTATTTCCCCCACACCCCTTTTCCTGTTTCCGTTTGATCATCATCTTCCTATTTTACAATATCTATCATATATTCTAGACATCATTTACACCTCTAGTTTCTCATACTAGAGAAACAGAATGGGATTTACACATCTGTCTTTTATTCCACTTATGAGTATGTCCTCAAGGTATAAATGACTGAAATTTATCATTTTTATGGCTGAGTAATATTTCATTTTAACAACACACACACACACACACACACACACACACACACACACACACACACACACACCCCTTCTTTATCCAGTCTCCCATTGATGTAGATTCAGATTGTTTCCAACATTTAGCTATTACAAACTGAACTCCTATAAACATGTATGCAAACATTTCATGGTGGTGTGATGCTTTTAATTCTTTTGTGTATATACCTAGCAGGGAAATAGCAGGATCAATTAGGGCCTCTACTCTGAGCTTTTTGGGAAATCTTCACAATGATCACCACAGTGGTTGCACCAGTCTAAATTCCCCAGCAACAGTGGAGCAGGATTCCTTTCTCCCAATCTCCCTGCCATCATTTGTTGTTGGTTGATTTCTTGATAGGAGCATTCTTTCTGGGGTGTGATGTAATCTCTGCATCTCTCAAATGATCAGTGACGTTGAACATTTTTTCATGTTTCAGTTTCTTCACTGCCTTTATTTACTTCTCTAATAAGTGTGTTTATTTCAGATTCCTATTTTTGAATTGGAGTTTTAAATTTGGAGGAGCTAATTTTTTTAAACTTCTTTATATTTTCTTGATAATAGTCTTTTGTCTGTGGAACAGCTGGTAAAATTTTTTTTCCAAATTTTAGTCTGTTTTTCCACATTTGTTTTCTCTTGTTATGCAGAATCTTTTTAATAATATGAGATCTGCAATGTTGATTCTTTCTGCTAGTTACTGGGATGCTGAGATTTTGTTCATAAAGTCTTACTCTATGCTAATATCTTCAAGATTTCTATCTAACCTGTTTTGCAGTAGTTTTCTTCTTTCCATTTTAATATTTAGGTCTCCAGACCACTTTGATTTTAGTTTGGTGAGTGCTGAAAGACATGATCTAGCTTTAATATTTAATCTTTGGCAGGTTGAAACCCAGTTTTTCCAGCGGCATCTGTTAAAGAAGCTCTTTCCTCCATGGAGGGTGTTGGTTCCTTTGTCAAAGATGAAGTGGATTAGTTTGTCTGGATTGTTTCTGTGTCTTCTAGTCTATTCCATTGATCCTCGGGTCTATTTCTTTGTGAGCACCGTTCTGTTTTTATCCCAGTCACTCTCCATTATTTTGAAATGTGGAAAAATATTCATAGAATTTGTTATTGATAAAATTTGTGATTTTTATTTTCATAATGAACATATAAAATAATGAATAAGATGATAATAAAAATTGTTTATGAGAAACCATTCTTGACTCAGTACTGTGAGACTGTTGAGAAATAATAGTCATTTGCTTTTGAATTAGTTGTTAATACCATGGTATCTCTCTGCCTAGTACAAAATAAGCCTGTTTTACTTTTTTCTAGGAAATAGATCATCTTAGTCACCTTACTCAGTTTTTCAACTTACTTTCATGACTAAGAAACTGGACAATTTGAAAGCCTTTTTAAATTTTCTATTTGAAAGATGTTTTAAATATTTTTCTAGTGGGAAACAAATAACTATCTAAAGTTGTTTACTAAAGCAATAAGATTCACTGTGACATGATACCTCTCTGTGTCTTTCTTGTATGTCTCTGTGCCACCAGTACAGGGATTCTAACCTTAGGCAAAGCACTGGACAGGGAAAGTACAGATCGCTACATTCTGATCGTCACAGCTTCCGATGGCAGGCCAGATGGGGTGAGTATGCTCACTGAGACTGTTGCAAAATAGTATTAGAGAAACTTAAAGTCTTCTCAACTCAAATTCTAAAAAAATGTATTACTATCATGAATTAAAGTTTTTCACCTGAAGCAAATTATAATTAGTAGCAGCACTTTTTATCCAATGAGGTCTTTCAATAAATACACCGGAACCTGCTTGTGCCCAACAGACCAGATGTCTGTGGTTACAATTCTTACCAAATTTACACAGTGTATGAAGTCTGCTCTCACAAGTACCCTATTCTGTCAGTGCGGTGGCACTATGAAATGCATTCTGGCAGTTTTATTGACTTAGAACACTCTCTTAGCTCTTTTGCAGAGGCAGAGATAGAGACAGATTTTGTGGTTAAAAGTTTTTAAATAACCAGCCAGGGATTTAGCTCCGTGGTGCTGCTCCTGCCTATTAAATACAAGGTCCTTAATTTTAATCCCTGATATTGGAAAACAATAACTTACTGAACGTATTTGATTGATTCCACAGGTATTTATGTCACTTAATGTCCTGAATGATCATAATTACATCAATATTGTAAATATCTATAATTTTAGGAAAGATAAATTCTTTTTCTCCTTGACCAAAAAGTTAATTTTGAGAATTAGTAAATTATTTAGTCTTTTTGGTTTTGTTTTTTCAGTGCTAACAATCAAACACAGGGCCTCATGCATGCTATGTGAGCTGCTTCCCTAGACCACTGGACTGTTTTAACATCTTTATGTCTTTCAGATTAGTTCACAGAAACATTCACAACCATCACATCCTGATTTCTAAGCATTGTATTCATCATCGATAACTGATTTCTTACTATTTCCATTCCATAGGTTAGGGGCTTTTTGACTTTAATTTTCTTGTCACATATTTGTGGGCCAGGTCAGCACTGCTGTCTCAAAATAATCCCTTAAGTCACTCAACAGCAAAGTACTTTTAGTTGGAATGACTTTTTGGACCTATATCATGTTTTAGCTGAGGATATATGAGAACATATTCCACGTAGTTACCTGAGTATCTAATAAAAATTTTACCACATTAAAAACTAAATTTGATTATTGGGTTATTTTATAATAGTTAAAATGACAAAAAGCAGATAAAGATAACTACTTAAATCTTACTATCTCCCTATAATCAACTATGCCTGTGTTTTGTTTCTTTACAGTTTTGAGGAAGTACTAGGCAGGAAACAGAATATGCAGAACAGTTTTAAGAAACAATAGGGCCAGAAGAAGCCATTTAAGTAACAGAAAATCAAGCAAAACAACAAGTAATTTTGTGTAGATGTATAGATACAAGACCCTTTGTTTCTATAATATGTATGTGTTACATGTATCTACAGAAGTTAATGAGTTGGCCTGGGATTTAGCTCAATGTCACTACAGCTGCCTAGCAAGCATCAGGTCCTGAGTTTGATCCCAAGTACTGAAAAAAAAAGAAAAGAAAAATAAGAAATTCATGAGTCTCTAGAAGTAAATAATAAAGTACCGACTTATAATATTTAATGAATAATTTGTCTGGAGAGCAAAGGATGGAAAATTTTTAGAGAAAAGATAAGTTATTTTGCCCAGAGTAAAAAGGTGTAATAAGAGTTAAGTGTTTATTCAGATCAATTAGTAGAAAAATGCATGATAATATATAAGTAGGAGCTGGTCTTTTTGTAAGTCAAAAATTAATGTCACTGATATTATCTAGGATATATTAAAACTGGGCCCCAAAATTTGTCAGACAAAGGGAAAAGATGAAAATTAAATTGTATATTCAGCTATCTGGCATAGTCACAATCTACTGATTGCAGTATTGCTCACTCAAAAGCAAAAGAAATCCTTGGTTAAAATAAGTGATTTCTTCTCTGTCAAACACTTTTTAGCAGTGTGTTTGTATATCATTTATCCTTCTTAGTTTTTGACACTTTTTTAAAAAAATAAACTAAAATCAATATTGGTTTATTATATATACATATCATCATTGCATTCAACATTGAGAGTTTGTACTAGAATAGGACATGACTTGATTCTTATTTTTTCCCATTCCCCCACCCACCCTGCAACTCCCTACCCCCTATGCACATAAAAATTTTTCTTAGCACTTTTAAAGTCTTCATTTTTTCATTTCTATAAGCATTAAATTTTCTTTCAGCTTAAAAAATTGCTCGTATTTGGAAATTTTGTTTTATTTTTGAAAGTGTGTACTACGAATCTTAGTAAAAGGGCTGGGGGTGTTCCTCAGTGGTAAAATACTTGCATGGTATGTCAAAAGTTCTGAGGTCACTCTACAGCACTGAAAAGGAAAAAAAGAAAACAGCCTACAAGTAGAGAGTAAAACTTTTAGATTTTAAAGAAACAAAGATTCAAGTAACAATCATTTATATAATTTTAGGTACATATTTTCACATGGGTATTTAAAGAAAAAAGTATCTATAATAATTTTCTTAGAAATTAATAGCACTCTTCATACAAACTTACCTGTTTTTTAGAGTGATAACAGAATAAAATTCTTAACATTAATATTGATTATGGGCATTCTTTCAAAGTGCCAATTTATTTGATTAATAATGAAAGGTTTTAAAATGACTTATTATATTATTGAATGTGGCGCTGCTCCTTCCTTTTCACAGAGTTAATCATATTCTGATAATAAAGTCTAGTTATTCCACATCTAGCTATTTATTCAAGTAGATGAAAAGCATATATCATTTAGCTACTGCTGCATCACTTCATAACAAAGGCCTGTTTACAAGGCTGAGTTTGCAGAAATGTGGTGTTTAATTGATTATAGACATGAGAAAAATAACATAGAAAATTAAGTTGATTACTTTACTTCTATCATATTCTTACTTGTTAAAAACTGGAAAAGGAAAGGTGCTTCATGATTTCAAGTTTTGCTCTAGTTTGTCTTCAATATCACATCAGCTTAAAATGAATGTCTTTTTACTTTTAAACTTGTTGAAATAACTAGAAGTTAAGTTTTAAAAAGAAAATAATGTCATATGTGGCTTCTAAAAATGTTTGCTGTAGAAACCTGAATCACTAGGAAGAGACTGTTTACACCAAAATTAAAAATTTTCAGAATGTACATTTAATTAATTGCATAAATTTAAAAATGTATTGCCAAGTTTATTTTATTATAAATTTAATCTTTATTTTAGAGATAAAAAAAATATTGTAGGATGGAGAATAGCTCATTTTCAGAGAATTTTGGCCAGCAAGGCCTTGGGTTCTGCTCTTAGCACCTTAGCATAATAATTACATTGTATGTGGTTATGATTTATAAGGTAATGTCTTAACAAATGTAAAAATTGTTGATTAAATCAAACTATTTAGTATATCCATCACTTTTCCTCACATTTTTATGGCAAGCATATTTGAAATCGAACATCTCAGTATTCTTAAAATATAATGAGTTATTAGTAAATGTAGTTACTAGTTTGTGGGATAGATCACTAAACATTTTTTCTTCCTGTCCAGATGAAATGTTGTTACTTTCTGTCAAAAATTCCCTTTCTTTGTTTAACCCCTTCTCCAGCTTTTAAGAATTACATTTCAGAAGCTCCAGAGATGCAATCGATTAGTGCCTGGTACTTATACAGAATTACTTTTCTTCTCTGTATTTCTTTCATTTCAGTCATTTTGGTTTCAGAAAAAAAAAAAAATAGTCAACAGCACCAGTCATCAGGGAAATACAAATTAAAACCACAGTGAGATATTGTACCATACACTAATTATGACAGAGATTATCAAGAAGATGAATGATAACAAATATTCATGAAGACGTGGAGAGGAAGTAAATCTTGTACATTGCTAGTGGGAGTGTAAATTATTAAAGTCATATGGAAAGGAGTATGGCATTTTTTTTTAAAGACTAAGAAGGAGAATACCATATTATCCAGCAATTTCACTTCTAAGCTTAATACCCAAAGGTACTGAAACAAGTTTTCAGACAGCTACAATTTGACATTCATTTCTTGTGGCTTTATAAACAATAAAGATGGGAAAAGAAACCACATATCAGTCAATTAATGACTGGATAAGGAAACTGTGCATGTACATGTATATATGATAGTAATGTAATGCATTTATACCTTTAAAGGGCAGGAAATTCTGTAATTTGTGACATATATACATAAACCTAAAAGACATTATCTAGTAAAATAAACCAGAATACACTTCTAAAATATATTTCACGATTATATGATTAGTTTTGCAATTTTGAATTCAAAGTAAATAATATGACAATGTATTTATCATTTTCCAATTAGCAAATAGAGATGAATATGCCTATTGTTTAAATTGATTACTTTAAAGTTTCTCATTAATATAGCAAAGAAAAATATTTTCTATGAGACCTTGATGATGCATCTATTATTGGTAATAAGGTAATCAATAATAGGAACATAATTATATACTGTCAGTATGTTGATATCCCTGTAAAAGTTTAATTTATTTATTTTACATTTATTTGTTTATTTAGGTAGAAAATTGCGACCAAACTTTAAGATGATACATTTGTATGAGGGAGAAAAAGGTTATAAATAATTTTGAGAAAAGTAGTATGCTCTAGTGTTTGAAAGAAATTTTTCAGGATTTTAATTAGCAATGCTTTGTTTAGATCTCCCATTAAATGAATTTAATTTATTTAAATGATGCATATGTGTTATGTGTTTGTTAAATTTTGAATTATTGAAGTGTTTTGTCTATTTTTATTATTAGTAGAGGTAATAAAACATGCTAGAGATGAGGGTCAAAATCATTATTTTTACACAGAGGGTAGAAGTTTAGAAATGGAAGATTGCTTGAGTAGGTTTGGGACCTATTCTAGTAGTCAGAATTCCCCTGATCTCCAAATTTTATCAATATTTTTTTCAAAGTCTTTACCTGGTCTTTGAAACAGCTTTTTTGTTGCTTATTGATGGAAACAAGGTGATTGACATACTACTGAGAATTGAAAATAAGCAGACTGAAATGCAGAAATTAATGCATTTTTGCCTTTGAGTTTTAATCTCTCATTTTTGCCTTTGAGTTTTTAATCACATATTTTTATGCTACACTAAACCAACGACCCTATTCAATGTCTTCATTTCAAAGCTGAACTAGCTTATGAAGACAAATGTGTATTCATACTACCTAATATAATGAAATATTCAACTGCATTAAGAACAGAATTTGTATTTTGAGAACTCATCCTTAATTTAAAACAAAGTTAAAACCCGCAATGGTTACAAAAACAATCACTTAGAATACTTAATAATACAGAAATATAATTTCCTGTAATCAATTACAGTATTGAAAACTCCAGTAAAATTATTTCCTACAATCATTATGGTATTTAACATTAAAATATAATTATCTCCAGGTAATTGATTGGAAGTTGATAATAATTTTTCAGAAGATAAGCAACAAGTAAATTATCTTGATAGAAAGTAGATAGCTTTTTATTAGGTTATTAATATGATGTGTTTAAGTGACATAATAAAAATATTTTTTACAATTGTTCTGCTAGTTTGTTATCTGGTATCTGATCTTTTATCTTCCTTTGTTTATAAACTTAAAAACTGAAAGTTTATCCTTAGTAAGTGGCATAAATATGCTATGGACCACAGAGCTGTATAGAAACAGTATTACTATTCTCCTGTGTCCATCTAAAACAATTTACATAATCATTTTTTCAGGAGCGCGATCTATAAATATTTCTATGGATAAAAAGAGCAGAGACAATTGATCTAATGTATAGTCCAGAAATATGAGTTTTTTTAATGAAGATACAGTTGATTCTGATGCAAATGGTTTTCAGATATTTTGATAAATACACAAATCAAAAACTATTATTTATGTGTTCATGACTTTACATTTCTTCCAAAGATAGGGACATTTTCATTTATGTAAAATTTACTAAGTTGCAGGAAATATGGATAAATGGTTCATAAATATTAGCTCCTCTTAGCACAATATAAAAGACTTCTTATTTAACTGTTGTGTAAACTCAGTGTGCACTTTTCAACCACATTACCCAAGCCCAGGTCATATTCTGATATGGACTTGTAATTGCCCAAAACTGTACTGCTCTCTAGCATAAAAAATGAGAATCCATAATATTAGAATAATAAAACATGTGCCACAGATTGGTAACAAAATCTATAGAGGTATGGATAGTAGAGGTCAAGTAGTTTACAGAAAGCCAGCACTCTCTTTTGTGGTCACTCAGATTTTAGCCTTAGGCTGTCAATTTTAATGATTAGTTCACCCTCAGGCAAATTGAGAACTAGTGCAACTGTGAGAATGGATCTTTACTTGTGTTACTGGTTTAAATTTTCTGAAAATTTTAAAGAAATAGTGTCTGTTAAAAGTTTTTTTTTTTTTAAACAAACAATGTAGCTTTCTCAGAGAACATTTGGAAATATATAAATGTTACCAAAAAGAAAAAAAAAAAAACCTACATTCTATAGAGTCAGACAGCATTTGATTTTTTTATGCATGCATTCAGAATACATGTATGAACACATGCATATTTGTATGTATGCATTGTTAAAATTAAAAGAATGATGGAAATATATGTAAATAGTGAGAAAATGATAACTGCACATTTTAGCAGATTATCAAAGTGAACAGATCTATGTAACCACTGCTCATATACAAAACAAATTAATCAGCACCACAGAAACCCATTCTTAAGATTATCACAGTCCCTTGTCTATTTTCTTCACTAAAGTGACCCTGTCCTGACTATATCACTACATTCTGCCTGTTTTTTAAATTTATATTAATGGAACAATATAGTCCATTCTATTTTGAGTCTGAGTTCTTTGAATCAACCTTATGTTCCAGAAGTTAATTAGTGCCATGACTTGGAGTATTTTATTCATTATAAGTGCTGTATTACCCATTGTATGCACAAATCACTGCATAAATATCCCTACATGAATACTCACGTTATTGCTATATTTTGGCTACACAGTATTCTTTTTTTTTTTTGAGACAGGGTCTCACTTTGTAGTTCAGGCTGGCCCTGAGCTCAGCCTCAAACTCACATCACAGCAATCCTCCTGCCTCTGCCTCCTGAGTTCTGGGATTACAGGTGTGAGCCACCACGCCCGGCACTGTGGTATGTGGTACTGAATGTTTCTGGGGTGAGTGTTCACGCCCAGTGTTGTTATGTGGTTACCGGGGATCGAACCCGGGTCCTTGCGCTTGCAAGACAGGCACTGGAACCACTGAGCTATGTCCCCGGCCCTACACAGTGCTCTTCAAAGAATCATTATACATATCCTTATATAGGAATTTAATTGAACTACAATTATTATAAATCATACAGGAATGACATGTGAATATTCACATGAGAAGCCCACTATTTTATACCAATAAAGTGATAGTCATTACCACTACTCAACACTTGCCTGTCATGCATAGAAATTTTTAATGACTATTAATTTTCTATGAAAAAATATAGAAACTTGGAATAAATTCATGTTGTTCTAAAAAGGAGTTATTTTATTATCTGTTAAAATGAGGATATTTCACCTTGATCTAATCAGAGCCTGACCACTGGGTTTAAGTTTGAGTAGAGCCTGCTTATTTCACGAGGAACCATCACTTGTATAGTGTTGTACTTCAGAAATCTCACAAGAAAGCCTGAGTTGTCTAGGAGGACCTTGCTTTTCCAGAAGCCAGGCAGTCTGAAATTTCTCCCTACCCATCACTTCTGAAAATCACTTATGAATCATCCATCCTTAATCAGTTCCTTATGTTCAGCTTTTTAGTCTCACTCCAAATCACCAAGTCACTAGAAGCATTTATGCCTAGCTGGACAAATCTCTCCTGTTAGTTTCTTTGATGTTCTTCTATTATATCCAAATCATTTTTTGGTCTTCATAATATTTACTGATTGCAGCAGAACAAGTATTCTTAACTTTTAATTAGTATCACATATTAATAGTAAGTCTCTTTAATTGTAGTTCCCATAAGCAGAAAGTAATATTTTCAGGCTACTGGGTTGCACTGAGCTTTATCCTCAGCCCATGAAGTAATATTTTCATTAGTGAAAGGTATTTACATCATTTGTTTGGATACGAGCCTTGGAAATTACTATGATAATACTTACCTGGTGGTATCTCCATACTTGTAAAATATTTATATATGATAATATTTTATAAAGTATTGGTTTTATTTTTAACGAGTGAAAAAATGTGTTAAAACTACAATGACATTATATTTCAGTTACAAAGGATCTATATGTGTATAAACAAAAGCTTGCCACCCATGAAATGTGAACAAGAGAAAAGTAAAATCATATCTAAAAAGTAAGCCTCCAAGAACTACTTGACATTTTCAGAAAACTGCTTGCCCTTTAGTATCATCATTTGCTTTTCGTATTTGTTTTTGAGGTATGAAAATTTCACCCTGCTTTTTCTTCTACATTTTCTCTCTTTTGGAATAAAAGACTAGGGATATAAATGAGGCACTTTTCATATAATGAAATGCAAGTATGACCACTAAACAAAATCCAAAGCAAAAACAGCTCCCCCTCAGTTAATCTTTTTTGTTTTTCCTCAAGACCTCAACTGCCACAGTAAACGTGGTGGTAACGGATGTCAACGACAATGCTCCAGTGTTTGATCCTTATCTGCCCAGAAATTTATCTGTGGTAGAGGAAGAAGCTAATGCCTTTGTGGGTCAAGTAAGGGTAAGTAAAATAGGTATCTATCTATCTATCTATCTATCTATCTATCTATCTATCTTCTACCTATCTATGTGTGTATACATCTATATAGGTATATAGATATACATATGCACACACATATATATGAATATGTACATATTCTATGTTCATATATAGATTATATGTATATATTCATACACATATATGTATATATAACTTTAAAAGTAGACATTATCTTATATTTTAATTAAGAAAGAAATGAAGCAAATAAAATCTGTTAAATGCCTGCTAGTTACACATCAAGTTATTTTTAGAAATTATACGCTGCACAGATTTAATTTATTAAGCATGTCGACTACATTTTTATCATTCAACCTAATTATTAATTAATATGAAGCTATTCTTATCTTATATATTATTACTACTTTGGATTTAAATCTTTCTTAGAGAACTATGTGATTCAGTAGACTGTCACATCCAGATGCAGACATTCATACTAAAAATATAAACATTTAGATGTGAACCTGTTTGACTTTTCAAAGATATCAGTAGCTTCTACTCTGTCTCCTATACTTCATATACACTACTTAATTGTCATTCTCAGCCTTCATTTGGAAATATATGTTTTTACTTCCCATGTGGATGTATTAATCAGTTTCTGTTGTTCCTGTAATGAACACCTTTTTCATTGAAACATAATCAGTACTTCCTCAATTGGGTCATGCTTGGTGTGGAACATACCTAATGGTCTTGAAGTCAAAGGAAAGGAAAAATGAGGAAGACGTGAATATCTTGATGTAACTACCTTCTGAGAGGCTAAGGATTACTAGTCAGCTTAATGCTGGTATTGTGACATACTTGAGACAACTAGCATAATAAAAGAAAGTTTATTTTACCATTTCAGGGTTTAAGTCCTTGTTCAAGTGGTATCATTTGTGGGGGTATTCGTGCAAGGAGTGCATCATGGTGATGTTACACAGCAGTCTAAACTGTTCCCATATTGTCCATGACTAGACTGAGTCTGAGGTCCACATACCTTTTGAAGAGCATATTATCAATGACTTTATGATAGCTCAGTAGAGCCAATTCATAAAGGTCCTGTCACAGCCTAATAATGCTAACCGTTCAACACTTGGACTTGTAGGGGACATTTGTTTAAGCCAGAGCACAGAATAAGGAAATAATCTTCCTATATAAAATGAGGGATGGGGCTGGTGATTTAGCTCAGGGTTTTCAGTGCCTGCCTCACAAGTGCAAGGTCCTGAGTTTAGTCCCTGGTACCACCAAAAAAAATCAAAAATCAAAAATCAAAAAATATATAAATCAAGAGATGAACCACACTGGCATCCCATTTGTAGGATTGAAGCTCCTGGTTTTCTCCTGTTAAATGTCTTGTCATTTTCATAGAAGTCATGATGGTGCTTTGAAGTAAAGCTTTCCAATAAGTCGGTAATTCTTATCATCTATGTCAGGATCTTTTTTTTTTTTTTTTTAAATACAATCTTTTCAGGCTGCAGAAGTTGAGGTTTTCTTTAAATACCATCATAGAGATATTGAGACTTTCAAATCACATCTTGTGATTTTTCTTTGTCTAGTTTGAGACTGACTCTATATATAGCCTTTCACAGAATTGACAGTATTTATAACAATTGACTCAACAGTTAATGCCCTTCTCATTTTCTCTATACCTAATTTAAAAATCCTTTATACATTTTAAAAATCCTCTTCATTTTTATGGCACCCCATTTCACTGTAGAAAATAATATTAATCATCATGATGTTACAAGATGCTAGGGCTCCTTTTTGCTTACTAACCATCAAACAAGCAAACTCTAGACAATTCTGCAAGGGGAGAAAATAGAGACAAAGGATTCAAATGTGGATTTTTTTTTTTGAGACTTTCAAGTACAGCTATCAGAGAGGTAATGAAGTTATTAAGAACAAGGAGGAGAAGAAAGAGAAGAAAGGGGAAAAGAAGAGAAAGAAGAAAGAATACACCCAACAAAGGCATTGCATTATGCCAGCCAGTTCAGGAGAACTGGATCCTAATCTCAAGGGCAAGCTCAATAAAGAGAAACACATTCCCCCTAAATATTTTCCTTTACACTAATGTAGGAAAATTAAGGGAGCCCTTTAACCAGAGGCTGGCCAGAACATGCCAAAGTGCTGTGAGGGATATGCCCGAGGAACTGACGCTTCCTGGTCTGTCAAGCAAACAGGGTGATAAAATCTCCACAAGAGGAGATTGTGGAAGATGGTGGAGATTTGTGGAAAAGTCATAGGGAACAAAGTGATACTGAAATTGGCTCCTAAAAGGGGCTAACTAGCAAAAACGAAAGAGAAGAAAAAACTAAAGGAATAAAAAGAATGAGAAAATGATATAAAATAAATAAGCCACATCAATATAAAATTATCTGTAGCATACTTTAAGATAGAGGAAGACTCATGAGTAGTCTGAGGTGTGGCAAAATCAGTAGATGATGCACCACTAAGCTACAGCCTCATCTTTCAAAATCAAATTTGTGTGTCTTAAAGATTTTTTTCTTTAAATCTAAATCTAGGAAAGAAAAATAGGTAAAATTATAATAACTCAATAGATGATTTACATATTCAAAGTGATAATTATGTTATATTTGTCAATCTATAATATTTTGTTGAAAACAAAACTTTCAGTCTCTTTGTATATACCTTATTTATATGAAACATATAGGTATTGAAGTAATTCATGAAATTTATCTTTAGCCTTTCATTAATTTATTTTGGATTTAAGAGAACATTGCATGGGACATACAATAAAAATAAAAGTAGACAAAAATTAGATTAATTTCTAATTATTAATCTCTTTTCCTTATTTTTAGCACTTTTCCTAGTGATTTTTGTTCCTGAGAAATTATTCTATTAACTTTCTTAGTTAATTTTGTCTTCTTAAATTAGATAACTAATTATCTTCATAATATATTTCAGTATTGGAAATTGAAATATAAACCTTAGCACTCATAATCTGGTACAATATAATTGTTCTGTTCTTTAGGCAAAACATGTTTTCAAAAAACTTAAATGATTTTGAAATTACAAAAGAAGAGGAAAATATCCAAAGCAGGCTACATCCAACTGATTGTGCCTTTTCAGGGAGGTTGTAATGTTCTCAGAGTAGAATTTTGATGCAGCATAATGGTCTCCTGTTGCTCTGTAATGATAATTATATAATACATTAATTTCACTGAATGACTCATGCCCCACTTGTAAAACTTAATTTTAATTGTCACTAAAAACTATTAAGACACACTTAAAACTAAGTTATGTATGGTTAATTACTCTACTCAATTTGAATTATTGGTCTGCGTTTGTGTTCTAATGATATTTTAATGTGAATAATCTAGTATTTGTGTTCAAAAGCCAGAGAAACTTTTTATTTACTTTTCCAAGGTACCTTTTTGCAATAAACCATATTAATAGAGAAATAATTTTGAAGCAAGATATGTATATAGATCATATGCAACAAAAAAATTTTATCCAGCTTTGTAAAAAATAAATGTTGAACTCCAGGTATTTCATAAAGATCTTATAATTCAGTAAAATCAGTATATTATGTCTCATTTAGATTTGAAAATTTGGTCAATACATTTAAAGCCCTGCAGTAAGTAAATAGTGAAAAATCACAGTTATGCACAGACTAAAACCTATTGGATGCAGAATGAATATACTCCGTGTCAAGTGTCAAAGGAGTGACACAAAGTATTGACTGAAAGTTCTCACAGAAATGAGAGTGGATAGAAGTGGCCAAGCCAGGATACATGAGAAAAACAGAGCTTTTCGGTTCCTTTTTACCTACTTCATAACATTCTTGGTTTGGAAGGAAAAATGAAAAGGAAAGAAATAAAGATATCAGACACAAAAAAAGTAATACACAATGTAAGTCAGACAGCGTTTCAGTTTGAGGACAGTAATTCAGTAGTCCAATGATGGAAAATTTATCTGAAGATGTTCTGAGAAGTCAGTGACTTCGATTCAGGGAGTCTTATGCAATAGTGATTGAGATAGAGTTTTTCACTGTAGTATTTTGTATGAAATCTTTTATTGTATTTCCTGAGAATCAGAAGGATCTGGACTCTTATCCTACCTGGACCACAATCATGTCACTAATTCATCCTCAGAGTAGGTCCCTGAAGAATCCAGGTGCTTCATACTGGAGACTACTGTGCTTTTCCAAGCAAGTGACCCTATGTGGTTTTGTGTGGTTATACACTGATTCAGTCTGCAGTTGTGGTTTTTAGATCCCTTGAGTTCTGCTTTTTATACTACTAGACTTTAGATAGTCTTGGAAACAAACAACAGCAGTGTGTTATATAACCTCCATCAGGCACACTGAGCTTTCAGGAAGACTGATTCAAAGATGCTTATGAAACCCAGTTCAGATTTCTACTCACTTTTGTTTGACATGCTTTATTCAGAGTCATGTCTTCTAAACTCTCCAAGCTGGAGACCCAGACTTCTCGCCTTGCCCTCCACAGCCCTTGCTCACACTCTGCTCATTGATGTGGCAGAATGAGAGCATCATACCCTGGTCTCTGTATTTGTATCCCCTGAGATCATATACATTAGTGATTCCACAGGTAACATCATAAGAAGATACAGAACTTTATGAACAGTGAAAGCCTAGGGTCTGAATTCATTCTGAGCTGAAATCTAACCTGTCAAAATGACTAATATGATCTCCAGTAAGTAACGTAGCCTCATTGGGCCTGGGCTCCGTTATCAGCAAAATTGGTAAAAAAGAATTTTGTGGAGAAACTGAAAGGATTTTAACATGTAATTTATGTACCCATTGATCTTCAAGGTGAGTGAATCTGTCTCTCTACTTTGGTGGCCCTGCCCACCTAGTTCAGTGATTTTCTGTGTGCAGATGTGGGGTGTGTGGAGGTCAGGAGAGCAGACAGAGGGGAGAAGGCGCTTGAACTCATACCAACACCTCTCAGAAGATTTTATTAAGGACTCCCATTCTCCAGATTTGGAACTAGCTTCTTCCTCTTCATTTTTCAGAGTAATCGTAGGTAAAGAAACATACCAACAGAGGAGGCACACATGGGAACAATAGTATCTGTTAAGGTTAAATAAAGTTCTTACAGAGTAAGGCAGTTCCCAGCAAGCTTCCACTTAATGTCTCGTAGAAGTTCTGAATTAATTGATTCCTTTTAACCCCAGCCAACAACAAGTTAGAGCCCTGAATCAAAATATTCTTTCAGTTCTAAAAAGAAATAGAAATGATGGAACCTGAAACACAAATATTTTCTGTAATAAAATCTGTATCCTAAATATTATTGAGGTGCACTAGTAGAAGTTCAATACTTTAAAATTCAGTACTTTTTAAATTATGAATAAACTGCAGTTTTTAGAAAGGGAGTGTTGGTATCATTTTAGAAAAATAAATTAATGTTCTCTTCAATGATACAATTTAATATGAAACAAAATAAATGTGAAATTCAATGGTCCATCTCTGATTAATGTAGTTGTTGTCTCCCTGTGTGGGCTTCTGAAAATGAGGTTGAGGTAGGGAGCTTTATGGAGGTTTCTTTACTTTCTGCACTTTTTTCTGATATATTCAAGAGTGCCAAAAACCATACTACTTCTTTTTAAAGTGGGCTTTGAGTGAGGAACTTTATGGGTTCTCTTGTTAAATCAGTAGAGTACAGACAATGAAACTGAGTTAAGTTAAAAAAAAAAAAAAAAGAACACCGTTAGAAAAATAGGTTATACTATCATGAAGATTTATCTTTTTTGTGGATATATTTAAACTTGTTCTTTTAGATATTCAGTTAACTTTTTAAATTAGATTTTAAATGTTATGGATATATTTTAATAATACTCTTAGATAAAACTCTTAGGTCATAGTTTTCCATCAGTCTCAGCACTAAAATCTGCCATTAGAATAAACACGTGTGCATGTTTGTGTGTATGCTACGTATAAATGTGTACGGTTGGGGCCGGGGAGTTAGCTCAGTGGTTCCGGCGCCTGTCTCGCAAGCGCAAGGACCCGGGTTCGATTCCCCGGTAACCACATAACAATACTGGGTGTGGAGACCCACACCCAGCAGCAACCAGTACCACTACCACAGTGCCGGGCGTGGTGGCTTACACCTGTAATCCCAGCACTCGGGAGGCAGAGGCAGGAGGATTGTGATGTGAGTTTGAGGCTGAGCTCAGGGCCAGCCTGAACCACAAAAGCGAGACCCTGTCTCCAAAAACCTAAAAACAAACAAACAAACAAACAAACAGAAAAACGGTTGAAGCATCCGAGGTACGTAATGAATGCTGTTCACCCTGAAACCCAAAGCCCTTTCTTTCTGGCCAGTTGTCATCATTCTCATTGTCGGTGGGTCTCTCTCCTTGAATTTCACAGGCTGCTTGCTTCTGTTTTGCACGTTAACTATGTCTTATTCTTTGTCTCCCCTTATCTGTTTGCTCCATGAATTTTGGATTTTAGAAAGATCTTTCAAACTGTTCTTCTGACTGTGAATTTCTTCTAGGAATTAAAATGCACAGCTTTAGTTACATTGAGTCTCTGAAACTTCTTTCCACAACTGTGTCTTTAGCCACTTCTTAAAGCGATAAGCTCAAATAGACATTTATCTGCAAAAGAGACTCTTTAATGTCCTCCAGGCATCTCAGTTCCATCAAGATTGAGTTTATATTTTCATTTTCCCTAGAAAATATTCTTCCTTCTCAATTCTGCACCTGCATTAATGACTCATTCTTAAGTGACTGCATCCAGGGCAGATATAGGAGTGTCACTCCCCCCTGCTCTCCAGGTAGTCAGTCACTGGAAATGAAAAGGTCACATGTGTAAACTGCCCTCATACCCTCTGTTTTCTTTCCTGATGTCCAGAGGCTCTCATTAGTTTCCTCTTGTATTGCTTGAAGGCATAGGTGGTTTTTTGATACTAGCCTTGATACACAGCAATTATCCCCAGTGTAAAAGTCTCTCTATAAATAATGATCAGCAGCAAGAGTCTTGTTCATGCAGCAAACAAGGTAATCTTCCCATGACTGCCAAATTGCTTTGACCCTCCAGCCATCTGAAACCTATGTGTAGTTATTAATGCTGATTCTCAGAAATGGCACAGGTTTCTTTGCTCCTGTACTTACCTCTGACTTTATGTTTTTATTTAGATAAATTTCTTGAAAATTCTGATCCTACATATTTTTTTCAAGAAAATATTTCTGTATCGTAGTTGTAATCTCATACTGGGTACATATTTATCATGATGCTTGATAATGTATATTGATGTTGTCTTTATAACCAGATTTCCTGAAAGTAATCACTTTGCTCTATTAAGCTTAGAAATCTCACTACCTATGGTAGTATTTGCCCCTTTCAAGGATACTAAATTGAATTATCCTTAGTGGAGCAAAGATATTGGAAAGCAAAGTTTTACACTAGTGATTTATAAACTGAAAAGAAGAAAGAGATATTGTGACAACACTAAATGTATATATTGACCTCTTGCAAAACATACCTATAAATAACTACTCTGTTCAATATATATCTACTTTTAGAATTCTTGCATCTAGGATAGTATGCAGAAAGTGAATTTAAAAGGCAGTGTTAATGCAAAGAAAAACTGAAATTTGGAATTGATAGTCATCAAAATAATTTTATTTGCTTGCCCAACAATGGGACATGGTCATGATAATCAAAGATTTCCCCATATTTAAAGATTATATAGAAAAGCAGGGTAACAAACATGCTACTATCTTGATCCTTCATGTATTTTAACATTTGTTTTACAATTCAAAACAATACTCTGTTTAAATTATTGAATCATTTTGGAAGAAGAAATACTATTTTTTTGTCTCACATCCCCCCTTTCCGTTCAACTAGCTTTACTTTTTAATGCAACATATTTATGAGGAGTTGCTTCATAAAAGTTGCCCAGTTTACAGAATGATGGGAATTTTAGAACTGTCTGCTTTAGTTGGATCCCACTCCTCTTCACTGAGTATATCATAATGTGCTACCCTTACTTCCATCGCCTTGACTGCCTTGTCAAAGGATAAGCTTTCCAGCTGTCTTATGGTTTTATCAAAATAATTCAAACTCAAAATTCATGAAGACAAATTTTTATCCTTCAAACTTCAATAAAGATATTTAGTATGCAGATAATTTTAATATAAATATATCATTTTAAATAAATGTAAGCAGAATCTATGTATATAATACATGACCAGAAGAACCTTTCATATGCTTTTCTCAGGTACAATCCTTTCTTCCACCTACAGTTAACCATTTGTTCCTACTTTCTGTTACAGATATATGACCCAAGGAAACATATATAAATCATACAGTTTGTCTGTTTTCTGGAATATTTATAAATTGTATAGCATGTGTAGTTTAATATCCTCCTTTCATATTCAGCTTTTAAATTTTTAATGGCATTTTTCTGTATTTTCTCATGCTACTTGTTGTATGGCAATCTGGTACAATTCACTTTGGTGCTCTGCTGTTGATGAATATTGGAGTTGTCTCTAGTTTAGGATGCTTTCCTCAGGGTTGTGGTAAATATTTTGTAGTACTCCTCCTAAAGGACATACACCTGAGTTTATATATGTCACAAACATATGTATAGTCAGTCTTACCAGTGATGCCAAATGATTTTCCATAGTAACCATGCTGTGAGTTGTGTATACGAGTCTGTGATGATGTCCTTACTCATTCCTTGTGTGTTGAATATTTACCCATCAAGTACAGTGTTAATGTTATTTCATTATACTCTCAATTAGCAGGTGTGTGATGTGAAGCATCTTTTCACAGTTTAATCACTGTTTTGAATTCCTTATTTTCCAGGATATCTTAGTGAAGTGTCTTCCACATTAACCTATCAAATCACATTGATTTATCTCTCCTCATGTTCCTTCTCTGTATGTGCTGGAGATGACTCATCCTTGTTATAGTGCTTCAGACAACCCTGCCAGGCTAGTGCTCAGTTTGCTCTTCCTTATGATACATGGAGTATAAGTATTAAAGTTGCCGAGTTTAGGACTCATTTTAAGTGTCCTAATTCTTTGATCTCATTTATGGTGTACGCTACTATGTCAAGTCATAAAAATATCCTCCTGTATCATTTTCAGAAGTTTTTCTATTTATTATTTGTATGAGACACATAATCTGAAATGTACTTTTGTTTCTAGAGTGAACTAGGTGTATATTTTAATGGTATTCTATATTAAAATATATTTATTTAGCATGCAGACCCTTCACTATTACTTTGCATGACTTTCTCATATTTCCTACATACATGGGAACAGTTCAGTTCACACGTTTTCTGTTCTGTCTTGTCGGTTTATTATTCTACTCTTGCATCTATAGTACCCTGTTTTAATTATGTTGATTTGATAGTAGGTACTGGTGGGTTGGAGAGCAAGCTGTCTCACCTTTTTCTTCAGCTAAATTTTAGCAACTATTAGTCATTTCCAAATTATTTAGTGACAATGGTTCCTTTCTGCATCTGTGAGTTATAAGCAGGAGAGGTAAAAGCACTGATGAACCACAAATATAAATTAAATGAGAGCCTCACATTGGTTATATAGTGAAAACATCCACCAGTCTAGAGAAAACAGAAACCTTCTAATGTAGTAATGTACAAGTTTGCAGGGCCGGAAACAAGCATTCTCCAAACAGGCTGCAAGGGTAGTTAAAGAGAAGATATCCCTTCTCTGAATGGTCTGTTGTCATTGCATCTGTTGTTCACATCAACAGTAAGCACTCTGTAATGGCCACTGTTGCCTAGTTGTTTTTCGCGGTTTCTTTGAGACCTCCCCAGTATTCTGAAAGCTCAGTGATATTTTTGATACTATATACTAAGGTCAACAGATCCTGTTGTCCTGCACATATCATGACACCGCCTTTGCCCTGAAAATGAGTTTTTGGGTTAGAAAAAATGTCATGTGAAGGAAGTCAACTATTTAATGCCTTTGTTTATTGATGTTGTTCAGTGCAATGCAGGAAGAAGGTATACTCCAATCATAGTTATGATCTCTGTAAATATGTGCTTTCATTTCACTTGCTTTGCTCTTCTTCCACTGTATAAGTCAAACAGTAAAACTGTTGACTTTGGGAGCACTTTGATTGTTGACCTCCCCTGTAGATCCTCCCAAATGCAGCAGTCTAACAGCTTAGTGGCTTCATTCACTGTTGGCTGTTCTCATACATCTAATCGATTTGCCTTTGCTGTTTTGAGTATTTTCACCTGCACTATAAATCCAGGATCCACTATTCTGTCATTGACACCACAGTAAGGAGCATAGTTCCATGGTGGTATCCATTACTTTCTATGCTGGCACAGAGATGACAGACACCACCCAGCTCCTTGATGCTGTCTAGTCATTGCTTGGTGTACAATTCTCCACTGTTTCAAAGAACAGAATATATCTTACACTATTTTAAGGAAAATATGTAACTGATAGTTTGAGCAAATAAAACATCCAAATGGCCTTTCTTTGAACCCTAAAACTATACTTGAAATTTATTTCAATACATTCTCAGTATCTTCAATCTATTAATTACAGATCACTGTTTTTCCTGAGCTTTGCAGAGATTAACTTGGCATCCCCTTTGGATTAGCTGCAGCTGTCCCTGCTGCCATCATGAGAAACTACCTCTTTTATCAGCAAACTCTCTTTATGAATATTGGTTTTATTTGCTCTGAATTTCTTAAAGCACACTTTAGAACTATTCCACTAATAATGAAGAGATGATGAAGTTTTCACTCCATACAGTTATAAAGTACTTCAACCACATGTATCCAGAGCAGTTTCTTCTCTGTCAACACTCAGTTGGCATAGGACAGATGCCAAATCTGTGAGTACCTCTTTCTTCATAATTGTTACCTAAGATCCTTTAGTCAATGTTTTAATGTATTTGTTATCTTCCCCACCCTTTTGTAACTAAAGTCACTAAGTTTAATTTATTTTTATATTTTTTCAACATTATACATATTCTCTTAGAGAAAAAAAATTATTTTTTTATTTGTCTGAAATACTATTTACAGAATTTTTCATAAATCTATTCGTAATGTAAGTTACTTATACATAATTATATATTTGAATATATAATGCTACAGTAGACATACCTACACATACATAATCTTTTTGGAGAACTTTTTGGTTTTGAGAAAGGGACTCATTATATTACTCATCTAAGTCACGTCTCACCTTGTTTTCCTGGTTATATAAAATTGCTCTGCAATAACACTATTTATTTTATACGTGAGTCATAAAATGTTGCAGTGATAAAGTTCATATTCACCAAGGAAAATCTAATTTAGCTTATATCTACCAATCTTTACTACTTAGTATTTTTAGAAAGAAGAAATATCATTGCAATTTTGTACAAGGAATCTAATCTAATACTGATTTTGTAACTGTTACAGAGAAATTCTCATGAACACATTTTAAAAATAAACATCGTGAACATAGCTCAGAACAAAAGTTTAAATGTCAGTCAGCTTTTAAAAAGTGACCCAATAATAATTTAGACCTAAATGATGACACTGAGAACCACCTCAGGGGTGCGGTGTAGGTAAGCCAAAACATGTCTCTGCATATTGCTGTCATAGAGTAAAATAACATAATGTCACTGAGCTGATTAAACTGTGTCATGACCGTTTAAATTTCATAGCAAGTTGAAAATAGCTAGCTATTCAATCCCAAATTATTAAGAAAGAAATGCAATATTGGGAAGCCAAATATGCTTCAAATTCCCATATGATTGGAGCTGAACTTAGCCATTCTCCCTAGAAGCCCAGGACTCATGTGATTATTTACCACCTGGCTATTTCTTCTACAGATAAAATAGAGATTCAGTATTATATATTTCTTTCTGACTTCTTTTATCATTTAGTTATTTTGTCAATATTCCATAGGACATAAAGGAATCTTAGGAACACTATTAAAAATAAAGGAAAAACAGCAGAATTGTGAGATAACAAAGATATTTGAAGAAATTTACTGTGTCTAGGTACCTTTGACTATTTCATTGTAGATATAAAAGTTAAACATCGAATAATGAAATGATACTGCACAATACTGATTATTTGTGAATTGCTTCACTTTGATGAATTTAGTTGAGGAGTGAAAAGTTCAATGGTGATAGGCAGAATAAGAAGAGACACAGAAAGGAAGACTTCGGAGGGTGGAAAAGGGATGGGAAGAAGAAATAAAATAATATGAGAGCGGGGGGATTATAATAGACAGATTCATCTCTCTCTTTTTTAAACAAAGATATTTAAACATAATAATAAGTTTACTTCTCTTTTCCGTAAGATTTAGAGATTACTTCCTCTCTAAAATTCTATATTTTTTCTTTATTGAATTTATCAATACCTTTTAAGGATGCTTCATGATCACATTCATCATTAAAAATTTGTACCTATAAATGATGTATCTTGATCATTATTTTTTGCCATTCCCCTACTGTCCTCTCAACACTCAATACTCCCTTGTGCATGAGCTTTGTTTCTGTTTGTTTTCTTTTCACCTTCAATTTTTTTCTCCCCTGCCCCACACAGCTCTACTTCCGCTTTGAACATTTTCTTCCTATTTTACAAGAATTACCATATACTTGGGACTTCATTTACACCTGCAGTTTCTCACACTAGAGAAAAAGTATGGTATTTATCAGTGCCATATTTATAAAATTCTATATTATTTAACTTTATTTTTTTCTCATTATTAGGTCAGGTATTATATGTGTAGAAAACATTAGGTTTAATTTTATGGCCTCATTGAAAATTGCATTCATCTAAGTCTTGAGGAGGAAATAAAAAGAAAATCAATATTAGTACAGTGAAATAACACCATTAGTAGGAAGAAATTAATGAATTAACATAGTTCAAGACAGCCAACTTACATAAGTCTAGTTGACTTTTTCAAGTGGCTTTAGTTTTATAGTTTTCCCTTTATTTACCCTAAAATTAGAAATTACATTTCCCAGAAACTCAAGGAATGTTGAAAGTATAAACTTTTCCATGTACCATGTAGCTCATGGTACTTCAAGTTATACTTTTAATTTTAATTTTTATTTATTTATTTTTTAAAATCTTTATTGGTACATTAAATATACACATCATGATCGCACTCCATAATAGGGATTTGTACCAGTGTAAGACACAACTTAATTCTCATTTTTTCCCATAGCCCTACCCACCCTACCACCCACCCATATACATAAAATTTGTTTCCTTACTTTTTTGTTAAAATCTCAACATTTAAAAACATGCTGTCAATAATATTTCAGAGACATATTCTCTTATCATTCACAATTTAAATTTGTCTTGTTTCATTTATTGTCAACTTTTGAGATGAGAACTAATGTTTATAGGAGAATACTTGGGTCCCTGTGGTAATGTGTAGAAAATAAACACATGACAATGAACAAATGAAAGCTAAAATATTTTTGAATAATATTCAACATTTTATATCCACTTATATCTATGGACATTAAATCAAAGTTATGAATCTAGGAAGATATTTATTATCCTAATATGAGAAATGAAACTGGAATTAATAACTGTGCTGTTTTAGGTGATACTTATATCATGTTTCATATACTTTCTGTATTTTATCCCATTCAATACATGTAAAATTTGACATAATTGGCTCTACTTTTATCCCTACCCTAGTAAACTACAAGATATCAAGTACTTCACTAAGACTATATAACTGACAATGGTAGAATAAGTTGCATCAACCTGTCAAGTTCTGAATCACTTGAATTTTGTCTTAACCAGAAAGAACTTATAGTTCTGAATGAGAATATTGACCTTGGCATTAGACCCTGAATTCAAATTCTATCTTCAATACTTAGCAAGCCTGTGACTTTACATCATTTTTTAATATTTACATGAAACTTAGATTCCTCATCTAATATATGAATATAGTGGTTCCATTTCCATAAGAATCAAAGTTGCATACGATTTAGAGAAAACTGACAATCCCTGGAGCGTAATAAGAACTCTTATAGCTTGAATGACAGTAATAGAAGTCCTGCCAGTAATAATTCTTCTTACATGCAAATTTTTGAGATACTTATATTAAGATTAAATTTAATTTTAATTTGCCCATTTGTAGCATATGTTATTTTGCTAAGATTAATATTCTCTATATGTTTCAAAATCCTATCCTTTATGTTCCCATACAAATGTCTGACAATCACTGAGTGCTGATTTTAGTCAGTCTCTTCCAGTTTGGCATGTAGCTCAGGAGCCATTATTCAGTTGTCTGAATCTAAATCTTTATGCTACCACATAGGAAACACTTTTCTGTATTAAGTACTAAAATATAATGAGAAACTACCCCAAAATCATACTAAAATTAAGATAGATATATCATAATTAAATATATACATATATATATATACACATGTATACAATTATCCCCAATCATACTGAAATTAAGATAGATATATCTTAATTATATATACATATGTATATACATATGTATATATACTTATATATATGTATATACATATGTATACATACATATATATATATATATATATATATAATTTTCCAGATTTATAATTATAGCACCCTAAACAAAAATTATCATGAATTGCTGACTTGTTCTAAGGATGTATAATTTAGAAATCACCACAAAATCCCAAACGTTCTGACCTAACATATTAAAGCCAAAGCTTAAGAGTGATGTTTGAGGATTGACTGTCATTTCTTTCTGGCCTCATGATGTTAGGCTAAGTACTTCTATTTTATGTTCTCATGCTGCCCTCTATGCTTTTCCATAACATTCCGTAAACTTTAGAATTATTGTTGTGCTTGTGCTTTTTTATTTTTAATATTTATCTTCCCCATTAGGATGTAATTTTCATAAGGGAAATTTACAAGCCCTGCTATCTGCCCTGGTTGTACAATACATCTTTACTTTCTTACTTGCCGTTATTACTGCTGTCATTTTTTGAAAGGCAATTATGTCTTAAAATTTACTTTTTCCACTATAGTTCAAATGGTATGAGATCATAGAGAACAATTTCTTGTCCTTCATTTCATCCCCAGCTCTAAAATTCTGCTCAGATCAAAATAACAACAAATACGGATGAATAAATGACTAAATGGAAGCATGTATGACTCAGTTAAATCAAATTGTTAATGTAATTACTATGCATTTTTATGCATTACCACATTTTTTCTGAGAGTTGGGCAATAATAACCTTATTCAAATGATCAGTTAATATTTATTAAGTAACAAATTCAGTTCACGTTAAAACATTAAGGTGAGCAAGGCATATATTCTGCCTTTTGGGACATTAATTAGTTAGCGGAGGTATAAAGTATAACATAAATGCTAACATGCTGAGAATGGTATGTACGAATTGCTATTGGAACAGGAAAGTGGGACTTCATTCACTGTACTGATCAGGTGTAAATAATTGAGTAATGCATTTTTATTTCTCTTTGGTAAATTTCTTTTTTATTTAATAATAAAAGATTATGTCTACAAAATCATGTTTAGACAAGTGATCCATTAAGAAATATGTTCTTTTTAGAGAATATTGTGTTGAGAAGTCAAATAATCTTATTATTTTCTTCACTACTTATTCTTCTTAAATATATTCAGCCATGGGCATTCTTTCTTTTTTTTTAAATTTGAATATGTTAGGCATAAACATTCTAATTTCTAGTAGTGTTTAGTATTATGTGTGAACCTCCATTTCATATCTTAGTAAAAGAGGTTTCCTTCTTGTTTCAATATGTGTGAGATTTTAAAGACCCACTTAGAAGTTAAAAGTTACCTGTGACAAAAGAACATGGCTGAAGTTATCAAACATGTAATTGTAACTAAATTTTCATGTATTAGTATATTCAATTTTTTAATTCAAATCTTTATTGGTGCATTATGAATACACATCCTCATCACATTCAATATTAAGCAATTGTACCAGAATATGACATAACTTGATTTTCATTTTTCCCCTTCTCCCATTCACCCTGCAACTTCCCACCCTCCCATATATACATATGCTTTGTTTCCTTTTTTTATTAAAGTCATATTATTTTCCCCTCGTTGTTCACCCCTACACCCTCTTTCCTTTTAAAAATTTTCTATTTCACAATATCAACTATATATACTAGAAATCATTTACATCTTCGTTTTCTCATACCAGAGAAATAACATGACATTTACACATCTGTGACCTATTTATTTCACTTAAAAGGGTGTCCCGATGGTGCATCTATTTGAGTATGACTGACTCAGTCTTATCATTTTTAATGGAAGAATAATACTCTGTGCTATAAAAGAACCACATCTTCTTTATCCAGTGTCCAATTTATGGACATTTGGGTTGTTTCCAAGACTTAGCAATCACAAACTGAGCTGCTATAAACATGGGTGCACATAGGTAGGAAAGAAATAAAAGGAATAAAGATAGGAGCACATTAAATTTTTAAGAAGGCAACTGGCATATGTATGATGAAAGTAAAGAATTGATTTATATAGAATTCAAAATCTAGATTTAAATGTGATTTTCTAATAGTTATATTTTACCAGTGGATTCTGAGCATTGTTGTGTATCCTGACAGACTGTGCTCTTGAAAGTTTCTGCTGGCATCAATCATTTACAAGAAGATAAGATTATCTTGATATATTTTGATGAAGAAATAATCTTTGTGAGATGCATACAACATGTTTACCTCATATCGGAGACTAATATTTATTGACTCTTTAGTGAAGTTTATAATTATTGTTTTATGTTTACACCAAATTAAATTGAAATTAATAGTAGGTGATTAAAGCATTGAACAGGAGGGGTAAGATTTAAGACATGTATGGTAGTTGCTGTCTTCTTCAAAACCTAGCTTGGGTCATTTGAATCTAAACTGTAGCAATCTGTACTATACAGAAGAAAGAAAAGAGACAAAGTGAGGAAGAAGGTAGTACATGAGATAGAGAAAAACGAGCAGAAAATTGTGGGTTTGAGTTGTAACTGTGTTGCATACTAGCTGTACAATTCACCAATTTATTGACTTTTTAAATTGAGTTTATTGGTACATTTTAAGTATACATTATGATCACGCTCATCATTGAGAACTTGTATCTATACATGGTATATCTTGATTCTTATTTTTTGCAATCTCCTGCTCTTCCTTCAGCTCCTTCACCTACCTATATACACAAGCTTTGTTTCCATTGTTTTCCCCTCCTTACCATCAATTTTTTTCTTTCCTTTCTCTGCTTTTCCTACTCATCCACTTATCCTTCCTTTTTGAAAATGTCATATCATTTCTGCAGTGTGAGAAACTGAAGGTGTAAATGATGTCCAAAATGATTGATTCAGTTAAGTTATTTTAACATTAGTTTTCTCTTCTGTAAAATGAAAATGCCCATAAAAACTTCCTTAGGATGTGATGTGGTGATTAAATGAAGTAATATACATAAAAGCAGCTCTCAAAGTAGAAAATACTAAGGAAATATTATTTACTATGTTTATGTACACATACACATAATTCTATCAAATTATGAAATTGAACTCTAAAATTGGTAATGGCCTGTTATCTTGTGGACTCTGCAACTTGTTGGCAAAAGTTACATCTTGAATGCTGATAAATCACATATCACAAACTGCTGTCCTAGTTATCTCATAGCCTAACTGCTGAGGGAAACTCAAAGCCAGCTCCATCCATAATGCCTATATGGCTGTCATTTTGACACCCTAGATGAACTTTGGCTCATCATCATCTTGTTATGATGATAGAAACTCATACTAGCATCATGACAGATCACAAATTAAGGGAGAATAAAGATAGCACCTGAGTCCTAGACATTTTCTACAATATAGGTTTATTTTTCAAATGAAATATGTACAAATTCTGAGTCTCCATGTATAATAATGTTAAAACATATTTATTTTAATTTACATAATTCAAGCAAGTAAATGATTTCAGAATGAACTGTAAATTTTTCAGAGTCATCACACTCTAAAACTCTGGGCTTTACTCTGTTGTGTAACCAGAATACTTCATAATGTCAAACCTAATCAAACACTTTTTTTTTTTAACAGAACAAAGACTGCAAATATAGATTAGTGTTCTAAATTCAAAATCAAACTCTGTTATATGCTACTTGTTCTGCTTTACTGTCCACACAAGGTAGAAAATAATTGTCATCTTGCTGTGCTGTTTTTAAGAACTAAAAGACAAAAGGGATGAAATTTCACCCTATCTAACTTTTTCACTCTCATTTGGGAATATCAAATTCAACAAGAAAATATAAGCCAAATTTCTTGACATACAGGTGAAAAAGAAAATTATTTGCATAAGTCAGAAAAATCAAACTTTAATAATACAGTTGATTGTATCACTTGAAGGTAATGGCCAAATGATATTGCAGTGAGGGTGTACATGCATATCTTACTTACCTTTTCTCATTTCTAAGAGAAAATACCTGGCACTGAAAGTTAAAAAAAAGGAAAAGTGTACTGTGATTCAGTGTGTAGAGGTTTCAATTTGTCATTTGCTGGGTCCAAGGCAGGGCGGCAGGGCAGAAAAGAAACATTTCATGAGGACAGAAAGCAGTAAGTAAAGCAGTGAAGTAACAAGCAAAAAGCAAGACATACAACAGCGACCTTCTTTCTTTCTCTTATAGTCTATCCAGAGGAGGTAGCACTTACATTCAGTGAGGCACCCGTAGTCCTAGTTTCACACTGTAAATCAATCCCAGCACCACATCCTTCCTTAATCCCAGTGTCGCAATCTAGATTCAGTGGGCTTCAAAACTCCCCACCTATGACCACATTAGGCTTTGAAGAAACATCTAGATACAAGACACAACAATGCATTTTTTTATATTCTGCCAAATGAGAATTTATAATCTCATTAAAAAGTAATGTAGATAAAAGAAGAAGATGTATTTATCACTGTTTCACCTTCAAGGAAGAAGATGATGTCTTAGCTCCTGAGGTTACTGTGAAGAGCAGTATTCATCATCCTCTGGCCTCTCCAGAGACCACCTCAGCTACTGAGGGCTCCCTTGACCAAGATCATATGCTCACTGGAATTGTCCACATTCTGACTGATGTGTGGAAATGAAGGCCTAGACATTTTGACCTGGTTCAGGAAAAAAAATTTCACCTGCAGTTCTGAGTCTGAAATTCATTCCAGGTTGGAAAATGTTGCAGTTGGCCTTGTAGAGCAGTTAGAATTCTCCTACAATTCTGTTTTCTTTCTTCACACTTAATTTCAAAAGCATGTCCCATTGAAGTACTTGAAACTAATCTGTCTTATTATCTACCTCTGAGAGAACCCAAACAAATACAGTTTTTTTTTCCTCCAAGTTGTACAAAAAGGAAAGCTTTTATAGTCACTGGTAGGAGACATTTTTACTTTTATCGAGATGCAGACTGCAAAATAAATATATAAGGACAATATTCAGCTTGTTTTCTCACTATTTAGTTTATTATATTTCTGAAAGATTACTTCATTGGGATTTCTGAAATCCAGAACTGGAAATATTCCTTTTGTGTGTCATAACTCACAACGTGGATAATACAGCACATACAGCCTCTTTTTCACTGTCTTATTCTCTCTATCTGAGCATTTTTATGAGGAATTCCTCTGGGCGCACAGCCTTTCCTAATGGCTTTATGACTCCTCAGTATCTCATCCAAGTCTGCACATCACCCAAGTCTGCACAGACAGATTTCTGTCCAAAGCAATGAGTCTTTATCAGAGTAGCCAGAGTAATGCTTCCTCCGGGCAGATAAAGTCAGAGTGGCACACACTCGTCATATTAGATGGCACTTCAGTCTCCATTTAGATTCTACAGATTTTTAGTCTCAAATAAGTCAATAACTTTCTTCTTTATCATCGGAAAATATTCTTGGTAGACAGATTATAGAGCTTTGGTTTCTCAGAGTAAAACATTTTTTTAAAAAACCTTGCCATTTCTATCTGCTCTTTGATTCGAGGCTCCAGTTTTATGGCATCATTTAATTCTACTGACTTCTCTCTTCCTACGGAGCAGTTATGCTTGGCAGATGTAGCATTTCATGACTAAATTTCATCACATCCACAAATGATGTCTACTTGACTAACATTCAAGTTTTTACTTTTTGACTGTTCTGACAGTGAGATAAAATACATGCTTTTGAAATTTGCTTGTTCTTTTTATATACATTCTGTCTTATTTTTCTCATTACTCCATAAAAACTTATACAGATCCTATAAGATAATCTAAATCTCTATTTCACTTTAAAATGTACTTAAATACTGTATTCAATATCATGATAAGTAGCATAACCATTTGCACCAAGACCGAAACAAACTGACGATGTCTTGTGTAGCACTTGCTGCAAGGAATCTGTTACACATTTGTGATTGTGTACACAGTTGGTAGCACACAGAAATGGATATTGGAAGGATGGAAGACTGGAAACAAATGGGGAGACCAGAATCAAGATGCACAATTGCTGACTCCAAAGAGAACTCTGCGTGTGGTGTACCTTAATCCCTTTGTACATGAGTGTAGTCTGTCTTAGTCATATTCTCGTTGCTTACTTTCAATAATCAAAACCTGAAAATTGAAGAAGTGTGTTTGGACGCACGGTTACAGCCCCTGATCGACTGGCTCCAATGCAGAAATGGCCTGGCAGAGAGGCAGAGCAAAGGAAAACGGTTCAAGTCATGGTGAGAAGAGGCAGGATGTGAAGGGAAGAGCGAAGAGTGGGCTTGGCCTTTCTGGGTCAGAGCCCAGCTCGTCTGGCCAGATCCCATCCCCAGTAGCACACCTAGCTCTGGAGCTCTGAGTGAATCCACTGACGAGGACAGCACCTCACCATGCAGTTGTCTTTCCGAAGCTCTCGATGTAAACACACAAGGCTGTTGGGGTACGCTGTAGATGTAAACCGTGACAGAGTCCTAGGGAGGTAACAGGGAAATGCAAATTATTTTTCCAGTTACATCTGTTTCTGTAATTTAAATAAATATGTTGAATAAGATGATAGAAATATCCTTTTTTTTAACTCAGTACATTATAAGAAGAAGGTTAAATATAGAACATATAGTGCTATTTCACCATGTTTAAGTGACATTCTAAATTCAAAGTCCTTGTGTACTTAAAATTGTTTAAAAGTACTAAGTTTTATGCATAGTTCAGGCAGTAATAAGGGTAAAAGAAAGCTGCGATGTAACTATCTATATCCTGTTCTATCTTTGTGCTTTAGTCAAAATAGATAGAGATAAATCATGTATAAAATGGAGAACCACCTTTAAATTTGATCATTCTTATTCAGAAAACTATGTGAGCTTCTATCCAGTATAAGGCAATCTTGCTAGTATTTGAGAACTAGGAGATATAGTTTGCTTTTATTACATTATATATACACATCATGATTTCACTCAATATTGAGAATTTTTACTAATACATGACCTGATTTAATTATCATTTTTCCCTTTTTTCTACCCACCCTGATTACCCCCAAAATTATTTGTTTCTCCTAAGAAATTAATACATGTTAACCTATAATGTGAATATTCTCCAGAAAAATTAAAGTAAGATGTCTTAGTAACTTTGCTGTTTCCAGGACACAGTGCCTGTTACTCACAGTGTGTAGAGGTTTCAGTCCATAGGGAGCCAGTTGCAAAGCAGGCAGCTGGCAGAGGAGTGGTGCAGAGCAGAGCTGCTAAGATCGTAGCAGGCAAGAAGCTGAGAGGAGCCGGACAGAAACCTGACAGATAAGTCCTTCCAGGCTGCAACCCCAGTGACTGACATCTTCTACTACCCCTTCTCTGCACACAGCAAGCCAGGTCAGAGCACTCCTGCCTCAGTCACCTTGCAAAGGCTCTGCCTTTGAGAATGTGAGGCTTTGGGAGCATTTTGATATAAACTACAACTTAGAGAACGCTTCATGGAGATTTTGCCTTGGCTGTCATATTCTACTTTCCAGTTACAAAGTTTGTTTTTGTTTTTGTTTTTTTCCTCACACTGATTCAAGAACATCTTTTTGGGGACAACATGACGTAGTGAGATGTTCTGGGAGAAACTCAAGGACAATAAATAGGGAATACATTATTGTTAACCCTTTTATATAAATGGATGAATATGTTTATATTTAATACCAAAGATACCAGATAAGAATAAATTGAAACTTGAAGTTAATATATAATACCATAAAGACATTTAGTGAGAAAAATACTATATCATTAATAGCATAGCAGAAACTATTTAAAATACTGGTTTAAAGAAGTAGACAATAGTGTATATCAAAATTTAACAGAAAAGGATACATAAATTCATAGAAATGTCTGGCCAAATAGGTTATCACTAAAAAGAAGTCCATAGTTACAGTATTCTTCTCTGACATTGTTAATAGAAAAGGATGAACATTAATTACAACTTCAGAAATTCCCTGAGTTATTCCATATGATATAGTCACATGTTTTAGAAAGTAATGGCAAAATAGTGAATATTGAAGGAAATCTTACGAAAGTGTTTACAGTATGTTAACAAGTTGTATGAGCCTACCTTTTGATTATAACTTGTGTTCTCCACAGGTGAATATCCCTGAAGGGACAAATATTGTTCCTTGTGAGGGAAAAAAAAAATTCTTCTTATGAATAAAGAACAGAATCACATATATCCATAAAAAGATGCACAATACATCTATGAAGATACAATTTAATTGCAAAGAAACAATTTTAAAAATCTTTAAGGCTACTATGAATTTTTTAAAAAATTTGAATATCAGACCATGTTTGAAATTAATCATAACATTCAATTCTGTAAGAAGTATGTCTAATCTACTACTCTTGTTTTGAAATGTAACCTGAAACAGATTTTTCTTAAAGGATTCTAGGTGGCAAAATGAAGTATGAGAAAGAAATAGAAAGCCAGGGACAGTGGTACATGTCTATAATCCCAGCATTTAGGGAGGTTGAGGTAGGATGAAGGCAAATTTCAGTTTGGCTTGGACAGGTTACTGAGACCCTTTCACACAGCAAAAGATCAACACACCTGAAAGCATAGCTCAGTGGTAGAATGTGCCTGAGTTAGGTACTGAGTATCACAAAAAAGAAAACAAAACAGAACAAAAGATAGACTGATGGTACAGTAATTGTACATAATTTAAAAATAGATAATTGTTGATATGATTTGGTCATTTCATCATCATGAAGAGGAAGTTTATTATATCATCTTAATTTTTTCCTATGAGCAGAAAACACTTACTTTTTAAAAAATTGAAAATACTAAATTACATTTTTCATTTGTTTATCTGATTGGGTGGTTGAGATATGTACTTGCACTGGGGATTTAGCTCAGTGGTTCCAGTCCCTGCCTTGAAGTGGGAGAACCAGGGTTTGATCCTCAGTAACTACATACAGCAATGCCGGGCATGGAGACTCACACCCACCAGCAATCAGAACCACATACCACAGTGCCGGGGGTGGTAGCTCACACCTGTAACCCCAGCACTTGGGAGGCACAAGTAGGAAGATTGCTGTGATTTCAATGCTGAGTTTAGGTCCAGCCTGAACTACAAAAGCAAAACCTTGTCTCAAAAATTATTTACTTGAAATTATTTTAGAGAAAAGTTTTGCAGAAAACATTGGGTACATATTATGTGTCAATGCAAAGAAAGGCAAAATATCCTGTACAGAAGAAACTAAACACTAAGTATTTTAACATGGACTAAAAAATGTTACAAAATATAATAATAAATAATTTGTTAAAGACGTTAACCATGTGCTTTAGGAGTGCCAGTGTAACCCCTTTAACTTACTCTGATGTTTCTAAAAGGAAGACGCTAGAGTTAAAATAAATAATAAGGTTGGGAACTATTTGGAAATTTTTATGATTCAATCAACTAGCCAGAAAACAGCAGTTAATTTGAGAAAATATACAATTATATTTATGGCTTACAATAGGTTAGCCAACAGAACATAAAGAGATTTGAGAAGCTGAAGAAATAGAAGTAACACAATGGGGAAATGAAAACATAATATCAACCTATGACTTTCCATTACTACATAAAATATAATAATACACACCAAAGCCATAGTGCCGAGTTATCAAACACTGAGCCACAAAGGGAAAAATGTCATGAAGAAAGTCATCTTGGGTTTTCATTTCTGTAACTAGATCACAACTGTCAGGAATATCTGAGAAAGGAATAAACAGTCTTATGTTAGAGTTATGTAAATGCATTTAATGAGTATTAAACATTCTTTTCTTTGTCTGGGGTGAGAACTCTATAACAAGCCCTGTGCTGAAATATCAAACTAATTATTTTAGAATGTGTACCATTATATAACAACAATATATAAAGATTTTTAGCACTGGGATGCATGACATTCTTAATGTTTATTTTATAACTACCTAGGATTAATTTACATTTTATCATTACCCTATCTTTAGGTGATGTTTAGCACTTTACAATGGCTTGTAAATTTTGGCATCCTCAGTTTATATGTATTAAATGAGTCTCAACTGTAGAAAGGTATTCTATTTCCATTTGCTTGCTATATATCTTTTAAATTCAGTTTCATGTTTCCATTCATGCTTTTCACTTCGTATAGCCTCCAAGAAAACAATTTATAAATTATTTTCTGTAAGAGTCTCTCATTACATAATAGGTAGATGAGATACAGCATTTCACAAAGGCTGATATGTAGTTGTACGTCATGAGTATAAAAAGAATCGGAAAATTTAATTGAATAAAAGAGTTTAATATGAGAGGAACTGGAGATGTTTTTGGAAGACTTACGTTGCACTCTGAAGAATCCTACGAGTGAAGGTAATTCCCAGTAAGGGGAGATGTACTTTCATTGCTGAGATACAATAACCGATGTTCACAACCTAAAAAGGAGAAATTTAATTTACTGTTAGTTTTTTTTTTTTTTTCTTATCTATTCTTTACTGGTACATTACGAATACACATCCTAATCACATTCAACATTAAGAGTTTGTACCAGAATATGACATGACTTGATTCTCATTTTTTCCCTTTTCCTCCCGTCCTACCTCCCCCCACCCCCTATATACACAATCTTTGTTTTCTTTTTTCTTTATTATTACCACATTCATTTCCCCTTCCTTATTTACCCTGACACTCTTTACTGTTAAATATTTTCTACTTCACAATATCAACTATGCATACTACAATTCATTTACAATTTCGTTTTCTCGTACCAGAGAAAAGATATGATATTTACACATCTGTAACCTGTTTATTTCGCTTATGAGGGCATCCTCGCTCCTACATATAAATGGAAATTGAATAGTCCTTTTCCAAAAGTCTCAAAAGTCTTAAATCAAAAAATCTTCTTAAACTCTAGAAAGATGCTTATAGGAGAATCTCTTTTAAAAAAGAAAGTTACATAATCCAAAGATCACATGACAGAGGGTGACCATCCCTATTATAAAATGAGAAGAATAAGAGAATTGAAAACATTACCAAAGCAAGATTTAAAACCATCAAGGAAGAAATTAAGTTCTCTATCTCTGTATCTGCATGCCAAGTGACAGTGGTAGAATGTAAGTTCCAAATAACCTGGAGAACCCATCATTGTGGTTTTGACAATTGCAGCCCATAGGCCTTTCTCTTGGATGAGTTCCATTCATAACCTATAGCTTTCCTCAGCAGATGTTCCATGATTTCCACTCTGCCCTCGGGCTTCACTCCTACAACGTCATTTGTCATCCTACCAAAGTCTTCTCATTGGCTTCCCATGCATTTCTCTGAAATCGTGGTTATGCCTCTCCAGTCTCAAAACTTGCATTCTTCCCATCAGTAAAACTACCCTGGAGTGAGTGATAGTCAAGTGTATTGTTAGTGAAAACAGGAGAGAAGTGCCATTGGGTCATGGCTGTACCCACTTCTGTTGGCCTGGATGACTGTACACACTGAAGTTAATACCAGGAACTGGTTCTGTTCCTCAGCAGAAACGTTGACATATCCTTCCCTATGAGCTTGCAATGAGTGGGGTTTTGTTACTTGCTTTATTTCCAATGAGTCTTTTTCATGTGCCTTGTGAAAAGCACCTGGCTCCTTTTTGGGGGAGCTAATCTCTTTAGAATCATATCTCTTTGGACCCAGATTCACACATAACTTCTCGTGGGCCAAATTTAAGATTTCAGTTGTTCTGCTCTTTTTTTTGCTCCCGAGAACCACTATCAGTCTGACTCAAAAGAACAAGCAATGTCTATATCACATCCCAAGTATTAAGCTCTCTTTTAAATGTTCCCTGACAGATTAATTAGTAAACTTACTTTAATTTCAGTCTCCTAAAGTCTGAGACACAGGGAAAATGCAGAAAATTTCTGCCAGAATATACATGGCCTCTAGTCCATCTGCCAATGGAGTCCTTGGTGCTGATTGAAACCATGGGCCTGGCCGTCCCATCAGGACTCCATTCTTCTCATCTCTCACCAGAATCACTCATTGGCCCAGCATTGTAGGGCATTGCTAGACTGTACTCCCAAAGCTTTCTAAACTCCTCCTGCAACCACTCCAAGGGTATATGAAAAATGTAGTGGTTTTTAATACATAATTTCACAAAGTATCACATTAAATTCATAAATAAATTCAATACAAAATATTATGTGATGATATTATAGACATTACCAAACTGAGAAACAGTAATATGACTTAAGAAAAGGCCGGTGAAAGTGCATTTCACTTGAAAATAGAAGAAAAGAGATAATTTTCAGTTGTATTTTAAAGGAATTACATCATGGTTTGGGAACCAAATATATGTCATTGGGTGAGTGTTTATGTCCTGTTCATAAACTATGAGGCTCTTAAACTCAGTACAATGATATTTGAAAGCAGTAAGAGTTATTTCTAATTAAATATTTCCTTACTTGTAAACACTGCATGTAGTAATAAACATTTCTGTTATTCATCATCAAACTATGTAAGTTTAACATATTTGCATTCCTTACATTACTGTGAGAACAAATAATTTTTATATTTCAGTTTATTCATTGATATTGACACCAATATTTTCAAAGAAGCTTAAAAATAACATTGTTAATTGATTCTAATAAAATGTATCAGATTTTAAAAGATTCCAAAGAAAGTAAATGTATAAAGAAACTAATTAAAATTGGTTAGAGTGTTTTATCAAGAAAGTCTATCATTGGGCCGGGGATATAGCTCAGTGGTTCCGGCGCCTGTCTTGCAAGCGCAAGGACCCGGGTTCAATCCCCGGTAACCACATAACAATACTGGGTGTGGAGACTCACCCCAGCAGCAACCAGTACCACATACCAGTGCCGGGCGTGGTGGCTCACGCCTGTAATCCCAGCACTCGGGAGGCAGAGGCAGGAGGATTGCTG